>JAKTUB010000126.1:0-23097 GCA_030556465.1 Metschnikowia picachoensis
TAAACAAAGGAAACGTCGACGTGTTCTCTCTATTTTTTCCTAAAAATGTCAAGAATCAGTGAACTTTTGGCCTTGTCACCAAATAATTCGAAGAAAATGGATCGTACGTATTCTCTTATCTGCTCGGGCTCGCTCATGAATTTAAAAACTAACAAGTAAAGTCAGTATTTCAGAAACCATCATACGAAAGCTCAAAAAACCGATCAACTTGGAAAATGCCAACCCAAATTTTCAGCACAATCAAGCAAGACTTAGTATGACCGTAGCAGAATTGCTGGAATTCATGGAACGGTATGAAATCGAGTATTTCTATCGACGATCTGAGATTTTGAGAGGAAAGACAACTACTTCAGATCCAGAACACCAAGGTAGCATGGCTGGTATGGATATTTACAAGTGTAGTTGCGCTGGAAAACCAAGAACAAATCAGGCGCAGGGACTCAGAAGCAAACCTTCACAAAAATGTGGATGCCGTGCCAGACTCACAATCCAATTCTTGAATGGCTACGATCACGCGCCGGATAACAGACTCAATGTACGCGAACATGGGAGCAAGATAGTCAATTTATCGTGGTTTCACAAACACAATCATAATTTCAATGATTTGAAAGAATTCTTCAAAGCACCATTGTCCCCTCTAGCCCACAACTTGTTGAAAACTTTGGTCTTGCAACATGACATCACCTGGAACCAGATTTTTCGAATGCAAACCGAGATTCTCAATAGCGATGATCCCCCACCATGTGAATTCATGAAGATCAGGTCTCACCACGTGCAATACATATTGAAGCACAAACAGAGTGACCCATTCAAGGGAATTCCAATTGTTGATAGTTCCGAAATCCTGGCTACAGCAATACGATCATCGCAAGGGTTTGCTAGCAACATCGTCGATTCGCAAACGGCGACACAGACGAGAGAAGCAGAGGAACAGCATTCTATCAGGTTGGATGATGAAAAGCTTATAAAAGCGGTGCGGAATTTGCTTCGGCGACGGCTCGAATTAACTTCTGCGGAAGAAATACATAACTACGTTGGTTCGGTGTGCGATCGTATCAATAAGTGTATTCAAGATTCGAGGAATCCTCTTGCCAAGCAAGGATAATAGAGGCTATCTCTCATTTTCGAGTATGGATTAGTGATCTATTTGTTATGAGTATAGCTACTCCTTTTACCATTTGTAGAAACATTGGCGTGGCGACCAATTCTAGCTCAAGTTATCGTTGAATCCTTCATTTTGTGTTCTATTTCCTACGATGGATCATTCATTAGCAACAAAAACGATTTTTATTCAGAACTGCTTCAAAAAATCACCTGTAATCAGAGATAGTGAGGTAACAGTTAAAGACAAACGTTGACGTTTCATCTCAAAAAACACAACCGGCGCCAGGCGCCTCAACCCTGAAAGCTCAGGCTCACTTCATGCTTTTTTAGACTAACCCAAAAGATCTTGACTCAAGTCGTTCGTTCTTCAAAAGCGATATTCACTTGAGACTTTGTTCTCGACTATGGAGTAGCCTATCAATGATTGATTTTCTATTCTCAAGCCTGGAAAAGTGGCCTATTTGGGAAGGAGTGTCAATAAATTTTGTCAAGTTTGACGCACCTAAACATATCTCAGCGCACGGAATTTGATTTTGAAATGTCCCTTTTGGGCAAGTCTCATGCAGTCGAAGGGTACTTTTCTCCCTCCCGTCTCTCTGGGTCACCCCAGACTCCCAGTGAGTGCGAAATAGAGTGAACGATGTATGGAGTCTGGGTCTGCTTCTGCTCTGACCAGATTAGCTAAATTTGGCCGGTGTTATTGCAGAGAATCATTAAAGTCCAGAGTGGGCTTACATATTGAATGCAGCAAGAAATCTGTTCTAGCACTTAATCTGTTACTATCATTTATCTGGAAAGACCGTGCATGTCACAACTTTACGCATATGCACAACATAGAGTAGCCGTTATGCAGTCTATACGAGGACGAGCTGAAGACGCGCAGGCTCATCGCCAGATCTCGATCCATCCACTAGCGCCAGAAGGCTGCAACAAAAGACGAAAAATTCACTTAAATCATACAGGCCCGAGACTGTGAGTGATTATTATTGATTTTCAGAAAGAATTAAGCATAAATAGGCCCGATGTCACGATCGATCCAGGTGCTTCGCACGGCGCAGCAAATGCGTCAGTGGAGAAGACAGTGTCTCTTGAAGAACGAATCTGTGGGCTTTGTGCCGACCATGGGAGCGCTACACGCGGGCCATTGCCACCTTGTTGGCCGCAGCATCGCCGATAATGACCGCACTGTGGTGTCGATATTTGTGAATCCATCACAGTTTGCACCCCACGAAGATTTGGACGCTTATCCGAGAACGCTAGATCGAGACCTAGCCATGCTAGGCCAGCAGTTCAGCAAGAAACCCGTTGATGCAGTCTTTGTACCGAAAATCCTGGAAATGTACCCATCTGGCATAGTGCTAGAGGTGCAGAAACAAAAGGGCGCATTTGTGACGGTACAAGGATGCCTGGAACAACTTGAGGGAGCGCTGAGACCGGCGTTTTTCCGTGGCGTGGCCACCGTGGTGACGAAACTACTTAATGTGGTGACGCCTGAGAGGGCTTACTTTGGCCAAAAGGATGCACAGCAGTGCGTTGTCATCAAGAACTTGGTGAAGGATCTCTTGATAGATACACAAATCGAAGTTTTGGATACACTCCGTGAACCAAACGGGCTCGCCATGCTGTCGCGAAACGAATACCTTTTGGCAGAAACAAAGGAGAAGTGTGCGATAATTTATAAGGGACTTTTGGCAGCTAAGACGTTGTTTTCACAGGCAAGCGAAAGGGGCCAATCTGTGCTGGCAAAGGATCTTCGTGGCAAGATTGAAGACACGTATAAAGAAATGCCAGATGACTGGGAAATCGACTATGTCGCCATTTCGCATCCAGAGACGTTGGACGACCTTGTAGATATAAGTCCTGACTTGGGAGCTACTGTTTCCGTGGCCGTGAAGGTGCCAAAGGCTGACGGTAGCGTCGCTCGGCTCATAGATAACATTCAGCTCAAGTGAATATACCTGTACATAGATAATGGACGAGCTTGCGTTTGATTTCACGTTTTTCTTTGAATTTGAAGAAATTTCGTGCTTTTTGAGCCTTTCGGTACTTTCTCGACGGGGTGTATCCAGAAAAGACATCTCTACGAGGTCTCAAATCATTTGAGGCAAACTATTTGCTCATCGGTGGATACAAGAATATGCTGAGTTTTTCAATGTTGAACTTTCAAGTAAAATTGGCACGATGATGGTCCACAAACTATAAGATATTTTGCAAGCCAGCTATGGATTTGCAGAGCAGTTCATTTGCGGGTTCGGGGTGTCTACTTTCTTTTGTGGAAGCAGCATATCTTTGAAATTAACCTTTTCATCAAATAAAGCGAGCTTTTTTATTCCGGCCAGCCCCTTTTTCCATAGGCTACCACTCAAACTCGGTTAACCATTATCTTTCCCAAGTCGCAAATTGTGAAATAAATCAAAGCAAAGCAGGTCCCAACCAGCATCTTTCTTCATCGCTCTGTCTCCTAGAAGAGTAAAGTTTTGAAAGCCGTAGTACATGCAAGTTCTACCCTCACTTAACTGGCATGGGTTCTTGACTAGCTGGCATTGTGTATTTTATGTATCATCAATCTGTGGGCTCCAAGAACATGTGACAAATCTCACGAATATATAGTGACGAGAATAGAGCTTAGATATCCTAGCGTGGTAATTTGAGGTGAGAAATAAAAATAAAGACAGTCGGTACTTATGATGACTGGGACCCTTAGAATGTGCAAGCTTTATATTGATCAATTTGCGCATAGATAAATCCGACGAATACACGTTTTCTTACGGCAAAACCCAATGAAAGTTTTCCGAATCCTGGAAGACTTTTCTCTCATAAATTCTGTATTTCCCAAAGAATCTGGTCCTGAAAAGGTGGAAAATATGTCGTGTGAGAATCCATTGACATAAAAGTTACCATTTGTGATTGCCGAGAAAGACGCCCAGGTACTAGAACACAAATATGCCGAGACGCTTTACAATAAAGTCTGATAGCCATTTTTTTTACTTTACTTATAAAAAAATGTTTTGATCTAATCATATTGATGGCACTCCTGATTCATGACCACTCTCAACAGCTCCAGCAAAGTGTTTACTATATTATGCTTCAGAACTCTTCTCACACGCAACCTAAATTTACAGTCCATTCGAGCCTCAATTAGACAGAAATTCCGGTACTCATGCCCATTTCCCAAGAAGAGCCATCATCGAGGCGCCAAGCAAAAAGACCCCGTATGCGAGCGCAAAACGGCCATGGCTCGTCTTCTTCATCTGTGGGTCGTTGATGAAATCTCTAGCCATAAGTTCCACTAGACCGTTATAAATCAACAACCCTGAGCAGAACCCGTCGAAAACACCCACCACGATAAGCGATGTGGGGCTATCATCCAGGTATAAGTGGCGTACACCGAGCCCCACAGCAATACCAAGAGGTGTGGTGATAGCGTAAGCGGCCGAAAGAAGCCAAGGTGTTTTCTTCATGTGTGCAGGCCAGTTGGCAGTGGCAAACCTGGCGCCAAGGCCCATGCCTTCGAAAAACTGGTGGAAGCAAATCGCCACAAATAAGCTTTTGAACTCTCGGCCTGCCACCGCAAGAGAGAGCCCAACAAACACAGAGTGGAACACAATGCCGAACTCTAGAAGGTATATGCTCAACAAAACTTTCAAAAACGTATCTTGCGGAGACTTGGACACGTTCAATTCACTCAGTGACGATCCTGAGAAACCACACTCATCACGAGACTCTACCACAAGCACTGTAGTGACCTCGCGAAAATCTTTCTTGTCGATACTGCTCGCGCATTCCTCGTCGTGCGAGACAAATTGCCGGCTTTGATGGTCCATCCGCCTGTGCGTGACGGCCTCGATTGTAAACATCGTTACAACGCCCATCAACGATAATGCTGCTGCCCACGAGTAATCGGCGAAAACTTCGCCCACACAGGGGTGGCTGAGACTATCTTGCGACTCTCCCAATAAATGTATGAATGCAGTTGCGACAATAACACCACTGCCAAAGTATCTTGTGACGTATATGACTGTGTCAGGAATGCGAAAGAAGCGATAGTTGACTGCAAGAAGAGGAAAGAAAGCCCCTGCTGCAGAAAGCAATAGCAAGACGAAAACGGAGGCGATTCTTGCTGGCATATTAGCATCATCAAAGGCTGAAGCGGTGCCACACGTCAGGGACATCTTGTGGCTGTGTAATTCGAGCAAAGTGTTCTTCAAAAAGACGATAGACCTGAAATTCAAAAAATAGTAAAGATCATATTCAAAAACGTGTGGTTCCGAACGCTTTTTTATATTCAGCCGGCCAAAAATCTGTCAAATCCCTGTGTGCATGCACTGCATAACCCGGTGGGTTACCCTGGAGGAACGGAGACAAGGAGGCACCAAACATTCCCTCTTGCATGTCAGTTTACTCCGATACCGGGCGTTTGCAATCCAATCGCAAGAATGTTGTGACATCACTTGTGACCTTTTTGTTTCTGCCACCTACTCTCATTTGCACTGATGAAATTGATTGTGCGGAGCCAGCAAAAGAGCATTTTGAAGTAAATGTAGGAGCTCTCTGGCGTGCATATAGTTGCGAGATGCATTTGCTCACATAACCACAGCCAATAACTCTTTGTGTATTAAACCGCATAAATTGATAGCCGGACGCATCAAATGTGACGTTGGGTACGTATATTCCAAAAAGAACCTGATTTCTCCCAGTATCTCATTGAATCACCTGTCGCCGTTTAGCCACCCCTATTGTCGGCGACAGGTGACTTTTGCCAGCACGAGCAGGCATGCATCAAAGGTAAAACGTCAGCCGTGTCTCGCGTTGGTGCCGGCTTAATGCATACGGCCAGGAAATACAACCAGTATGTGCTAGATACTTTTGTCATGAAAAAACTGATGGATTTGCACATGAATATTGGTGTGAATGATAGGGATACTGTTTGGGACCTTACTGAAAGTTATGATCATAATAAACTTAGAATAAGTTTAGTAGATTATAGGGGGAAAGACTCTCTCACTGTGTTGGAGATGCGGCCAAAACGCTTTCTACTTGAAATGAGCTGGCATGCGCAATTTGCATGTAGTGTGCGGGACTGTATATGATTTGAGCACTTTCAAGTCTCAATGCGAGATAATTGAGAGAAAATCATTTTTTGTGTTTGATCTAGTCCGGAACACTTAAGATTCAGGGCCGGGACTTCATTATGATCTAAGAATTTGAAAGGGGCGTACTCAGATTATTTGAATGCCCCTCTTTCCTCTTTGATTCAGGGCACACCAATTCCATAAATACCACTACTTGCGTAGCACTACCATATGTTAGAAGGGGTCTGATCCATAGAAAATTTCATAAAAGAGCAAGGTTTATGAATCAACTTAGTTAGTGTCAATATACAAGCGTGTTCTTTATACTTTTGGAGATAGATATCGAGACGAGGTGAGTATTCTATTTAGACAATTCTTACCAGCGGCACGACCATAAACAAGATGAAACCGATCAGAACCAAAAACATGGCCTACCCTGATACCCCCAGTAAAATTTATTCCCGCACGAACTCTTTATCAACAGAGATGATACTGGCTAAAAATTCCTTGCCTTTTTTATGTTCTTCACCTTGTTGGGTTTCTCCAAGACCTTCACTGCGTCTTCTTCAATCTGCTTCATTTCGCTTTCAAGCTCCGCCACGTCTTTGAGTCGAATATTTCGTCCTTGCTCCAACTCTTTCCGTACTTGTGGGGACACGCCGTAAAACACATATCCGTACTGCAAAAGCCACTCGGGCTCTACAGCAGTGACACACTGCATGTACTCCTTTTTCGTGAGCACAAGTTCATCATACACAACATATTGCGGCATGAGATTCGTGCCGCCAACCAACGCCGAGGTCGGGTGAAGGTACATTTTCATGTAGCTTTGTCGCAAATTGGCATATTCTGCCATACCTCTTCCACCGCCTATTTTCTCCAATGAGGCAGCCTGATGGAAGTAGGCCGCACAAATACACTTTCGGATATCTGCATCGTTTTTCGCCCGCAGCATCGGATACTTTAATTTCGCCATAATGGCCTCTAATTGCGTGCGTACCTCTTTCGCCCGAAGCAAGGACTTATGATGCAAGAAATTGCGGCTACTCCAGGCGGCAAGTTTAGCCATGGTCATGTTTTTCACACGTGCGCGTTGCTCCCACTGCGTGTAAACATTCAAAAGCGTCAAATGGTCCAGCTCCGCAACTAGAAACCTTTCGCGCATGGCGTCTGCTTCATTTGCGCGCTCTTTAGGGCGATAAAAAACGCTCGGCACAGAAAGCATCGCAACAATAGTGACAATTTCAGCTGCGCAGTGAAATTCTGGTTGGCACAGCAAGATGATCAACTTCGCCAACGTCGGCTCCATGGGAAAAGTCGTCATTCTCAGTCCGAGTGAAGTAAGTTTTCCCAGATGCTCAAGGGCACCCATGGCCCATAGTTCGTAGAGCGAGCAAGTGAGCAAGTCCGGCGGCGGAGCGTCCAAGAAGGGAAATCGCGCAATATCCTCAACGCGTAAACTCTTCAAAAGAAGCATCACTGCGCTCAAGTTCGTGCGCTGGATTTCTGGAATCGGCTGTGTATACATCAGAGCAGGCAGCGCCGCGGCCTCTGTAAAAAGCCGGTAAGCTATCCCAGGCCCCGTCCTCCCTGCACGACCGCTGCGTTGCTGAGCGTTGGCCATCGATATAGGGACCACCTGTAACGCGTCCATGCCGAGTTTTGGGTTGAACATCTTCATCTTTACCAACCCGCAGTCAACCACGTACCGGATTCCGTCTACGGTAAGCGAAGTTTCGGCGATATTGGTGGCCACCACCACTTTGCGCTGCGCCGAGTTTTGTTTCGTGAAAATCTTTTTCTGTAAATCCGCAGGCATGGTGGAATAGATTGGGTATACGTCGAGTGGCGGCGGGTTCTCGAGTAACGCTAATTTTTCTTGGATCAACTCACATGTAGCCTCGATATCCTCTTGTCCGGTCATAAACACAAGAATATCGCCATCGCCCTTCTTGTTGGCCAAATGGATTGTGACCACCTGTTTCACCGCAGTTTCCACGTAATCTGAGCATCTCAGCTTTGCATAGAACACTTCGACCGGGAAAGTTCTGCCTGGAATGAAGAACTGCGGCGCGTTGCCGAAGTACCTAGTGAAACGGTCTGCGTTCATTGTGGCACTTGTCACCACAAGCTTGAGGTCGCGCCTGCGTCGGAGTAGTCCACGGAACAAGCCGAGCAAAACATCTGTAATAAGCGATCTTTCGTGCGCCTCATCCATGATAATACACGAATATTGCTCGAGCAAAGGATCCTCCAAGATCTCCCGAAGCAATATACCTTCGGTCATGTATTTAATTCGTGTTTTCGAGTGCAGTGTTTTGTCTTCAAATCGAATGGTGTAGCCCACATCGTCGCCCAACTTGACGCCCATTTCCTCCGAGACTCGTTTCGCCACAGACATGGCGGCAACCCTTCTTGGTTGTGTGCATGCCACAAGCCTTCTAGAGCCATCTTTGGCGAGGCTCCTCGTATACCCTTCCTCGGCCAAAAACTGCGTGATTTGTGTTGTTTTTCCCGACCCGGTCTCACCCACCACCACAACAATCTGGTTTTCCGCTATCACTTTCAAAAGTGCATCTCGTGCTTGGTACGCGGGCAAGGACCGTCTTTGCTGCTGGATTGTCTCGTACGTATAATCTGCGGTGTCGAGCTCTCTCTCTGCAGGCTGACTCTTTCCTCCGTGCTGATTTTCTGATGTTTCCGACTCTTTCTGCGAGGTGCCTGTAACACGGTCTTTCGCCTGTTTCGCCCTCTCGGATTTCTCCTTCCTATCCTTGATGATAAAACTACCCGTTCGTGCCGCCACCGCCAATTCGGACTCAGGGTCCTTTACTGGATCCACGCTGGGGCCGATACTGCGGCTGGTACGGCTCAGGTCTATCTGCAAAGTTAAGTGGTCTTCAGAGCCCTTGAGGAAAGGCGGAACAATGAAATGGGCCATGATCGGGATCCGGCTGCGCATTTGCGACTCGTCATGGTCGTAGTCTAAGTATTCTCCCAGCGCACTGAACTCGCCGCCAGACTTATTGTGTTGTGATGAACGGCTTTTCTTTACAGGTCTGTATTCAGTTTCGAGGTCACGGTACTGGTCTACTGCCGCTGTCGTAGAATCTTCTAGAGTGTACCAATCACGGTCGTTCTCGACATGCTCCTGTGCTTGTGGATCCTCGTCATTCGATAGGTTTTGCCAGAAATCAGTACCTTCCTGTGTGTTCCAGGATACGTTTTTGTCCGCTTCGGGATTTGAGACTCTTTGGTCATCATTTGTATCAGAAGAAACATTCTTGTCATCCGATTGTGATTGCCCGTTTGGATGTGGATCGGTAGGACGACTCTTTTCTGAATCAACTACAGAATTTGTGTTGGTATCTCGCAATGAAGGCGTTTTTCTGTCCGAGTTGTGTCCCCCTTCGTCACCCTTAATCCGTCTAGCGTCCTCTTTTTTGATCTTCTTGAATGTGATTTTCCTCGTCCTTGGCTTTTCCTCTATCATCAATATATCACCTTCGACCGGATCAAGCGTACAATCAGGTTTGAAAGTAGACCCCAAATTGCCGCTGTCGGCATTCAAGATCTCATCTTCATCGTCCCCTCCGAAATCTAGCTGTAACCTGCGTTTCCCGCCGGTGTCTGTTTTTCTTACAGCCTTCTTGTCCTTGACTAGAGCGGGCTTTTCAAGCAATCCACTCTTCGTCTTTTCTGCAGCCTCGGCTTCGAGCCCGCCAATATTGTCATTTATGTACACGTAGATGGACTTTGAAAGATCCTCCGAAAACCCTAGCGCCTTAGTAGCACTGGCGAAATCTGCCTTGGTCAGACTCTGCTTGTAAAGTCGTATCGTCACGTGCAGAAGCCCCGGCGCCACCACGCGGTTGAGCCCACGTGGAAACGCGTCGGTGAGACTTTCGAAAACTGTCATTTTCCCAGCGTTTTTTCCGCGTTTCTTCAATCCTGATGCCGTCTTGACGCTGAGGATGGAGTATTACCGCGTACAGGATAATCACCGTGTGGAGATGATGCCATACACGCCGCGACTTACAGGTCGCTAGTCAAATGGTCACCTGAGTAGATGTTTTGGTGTTTTTACCCGATGCAAATTATTGTCCATATCACTTGAAATACCCAACGCAAAAATCTTGAAATTCGAATCGACACCAGTATTTGGACGTATCCCTCGAGAATTTTCCCCCACAGTCATTTCCATTCAATACTACCCCAAAAAGCTCGCACACGAGCTTAGTATTAGCCAATTCTTACTCGCATCCACCTCCTATTCCACGATTTTATTGGATCGCCAAATGTCTCTTGCAGCACGCACAGCGCTCTATTTCCAGTACACAATTCTGGCCCGATTCCGGTTTCTGCCGGCGCCCAGCAGTGCCAAAGAGGTGAGTTTTCTTTTACGCAGTTTTCAGAGCATTGCCCCGGTGGACTACTTTCGGTGGCGGCAAACTAAATTTTCGCTGCATAATCCGTTCACGCAAACAGTGGATGTGGCGTTCAACGCCAGCGAACAGGCTTCACAGCTCGATCCATTCGTAGGTACAGAGCCGCCACTTAATGCAACCCCGGCCCAACTAGAGCAGCGGCGTGGCGAGATCATGGCCTACACTCGGCGCATTTGTGGAATTCCAAGATATTCCTATATAGAGAATGACGATATGTACCTGGAGGGCAAATCCATGGTGCCTTTTAGACATAAGCTCCTCCCGCAAGGAAGCCATTTGATGGGTGAATATGAGATCAGTCCGCTGACAATAGATAGCCCCTTTTTCCTAGTGCAGGACGACAAATTGGCGCTGGAGGTCACGCCTTTCATAAGGCACAATTTCCAGCGGCTACACAAAATCGACTTGGTGCTGCTTGAAGCTGGTCTAGGCAAGCATGTTTCCGGCGAAGCGAAAAGGGTTTACGTGAACATGAATGAAGTTATAGATACCGCTGCCTTTATGGATCTTGATGAGGAAATGCCTATAGCGTATGAGGAAGACGAGCGGTTTATGGGGCTAAAGAAGTCAAAGGTTTCCATGCAAATTTAGGTGTATGGGTCGTATTTTCAGACGCAGCGTCTTCGCCCAAAGTGATGGGAAAGAACGTACTGTTTAAAAAGGGCTTAAAGCCTTCTGGAAAGGATAAGGAAGCCTGTGGCTATAATAGTGTGGCCAGCACGGACTTCAAATCTTGCATGAGAGTAGAGCGGATAATGGAATAAGGATGTGAGCTTTTAGCTTTCCATTTATTTCCAACAACATATTTTACAGTGATTAATTGCTCATGGAAATTTTGACTGAAGACGTGACCTTGCTATACGTGTTTATCCCGAACCTACCCGAGATAACGATTTTCACAACAATGATGCGATTGACTGGTTTTAAGGTTCATATCCGAGAGCCCTATTCGGCGGCCATGATATCACATCTTTAATAAATGTACGAATAAACCTCTAAATGTGGATAGTCAATGTCAATTTGTCAAGCTATGGAAATACCGATGCAAGACAAGGTAAGGCATACGGAGTCAAATCGAGTAAGACTACTTTTTTACGCCTCTGTCAATGTTTTGATTTCAGCTGTGTTTCTCATTCTTCCAGGACCGCAGCCGGTAATTCCTAGTTTTCTTCTACTGATGGATAGGTTCCGTCAATATTCGTCGTTGAGCACTACTGATTACTTCAGCCAGCGAGGAACTATCACCGTTTCTCAGCAATCCCTCTTTCAAACACTTCTCTCATAGCCGAAAATGCACTCAATTTGTTAACCTTTGTTCATCAACTCTTTGACGCACTTCGTGCACACTTTTCTCCATGATCTCTGAGGTTACTTTCGAGGGCGTTTCTCAACAATGGCCAAGTCCTTCTGCAACACGTCATTCAAGTACCCAAGCCCCACCTGCTGCTTGTACAAAAGCTTAGTCAACAGCTGTACAACCGCCTCTGTCTGCAGGACGCTTTCAGCAGAGTCCACGTTGTTTTGGGTGATCGTATCAAGTCCGCCATTTATTGTACTAATAGAGGACTCTAACTGCAGGGACAAGTCCTCGCTCCTGGTCTTCAAGATTGCAAGACGCGCGTAGAGATCGCTTAGCTTCCCGACGGCACCGTTCGGGTCGCTTAGTTTCGCGTTTAAAATTTGAAACTCGCGCGAGAGTTCCTCTTCCTCGGGCAAGAGCGGGTACCCCTTCAATTTCAACACTGCCAAGAGCGACGCCAACTTTAACAAACGGCGCGAGAGCCTCGTGTGGCGCGCCTGTGCTTTCATTATGCGCGTAGTGGTGTCCAAATCACGTTGCGACAGCAACTGCACCAGTTTATCGTACACAGTGTTCAAGAAAATCCTCAGTTTAGCCACGTGTTCTAATTGCACCTCCACGCGTTGGGCCACGTCACTGAATGACGACACTTTTACGGGATAATGAAGTGGCGACGGGCGGTTGGCCATTGCCTTTTCCCAATCTTCAGGTGTCTCGTCTGCAGGCCGTGGCTGCTGTAAAAGCACCGCGATTTCCTGCTCACTAAACTTGTTGTATAGGTGTGTCTTCAAAACACAGCGGCTCAGGCGCGGATCCCACTGCTCACGGAGCTTTGACAACTGGTCGTTTACCGCGGGCGTATAGCTGGTGGGGTTCTGCGTCGATTTCTCCGCCAGGGGGAGTTTGATTTCCAAATTGCTCAAATTTGTTTGTGGCGCTGCCTGTTGTTGTGTGTTTGACCAGCTGAAAGACGGCTGTGCGTTGTTAGCCGCCGGTGCCAGCCCTGCATTTGAATTCTGCCCCTGGCTCTGGCCAAGCGTCGAGTTGAACCCAGTGTTGAGTCCTTGTGTAGTGCCTATAGTAGACGACGCTTGTTGAGACCCAAAAAGGCCGCCAGAAGTGCTCTTGTTGCCAAACAAACCACCTCCAGAAGAGGCAGAAGGCTGATTTTGAGTGTTGTTGCTGCCAAAAAGCCCTCCTGACGTGGTGCCGGCGGGTTTCCCAAACAGTCCCCCGCCAGTGCTTTGTGCAGGCTGTGAGGGTTGTGTATTGCCGAATAAACCGCCCGTGGAAGTGTTCTGAGGCGCCTGCGACGTGCCTGGCGCGCCAAAAGAGCTTCCAAACCCACTTGCGGGTTTCCCAAACGTCAGTGTGGCGCCCGTTCCGGCGTTGTTACCGCCGAAAAGCGAGGTTCCCGTATTCCCGGCCGTGTTAGTGTTGGAGGCGCCAAAAAGGCCGCCCTGCGTGTTTGTGGTGTTTGTGGTGTTTGCACCCGTATTCCCAAAAAGACCCCCGGCGGCAGGGGCGCTATTAGTGGCGGTGTTTGACGACCCAAAAAGGCCTCCTGTGGCGCCCAGATTAGTATTAGATGTAGATGCGCCAAACCCCGTGCCTGGAGGCTTAGAGCCAAACCCACTCGTATTATTAGCATTGCTTCCTCCAAGGGAAAAGCCCGAGCCGGCGCTACCGAACGTGCCTGCAGTGTTATTTGCAGTATTTGTGTTGGTAGACCCGAACAGGAAACCGGCGGGCTTATTTTGAGCCAGAAACCCCGTGCCTGCAGATGAACCGGCGCCAAACATGCTTCAACGTAATTCTAGTAGCGCTTTTAATGTGAAAATGCAAAAAGAACTGGAAAAATTGGCTCAATGCAGCGAAGTTGGTGTCTGGTGTTGGTGCTGGTAAATACATAGTGTGCTCGGGACGATGCGTTGATGAGTCGGTTGGCGCACGACCACAACTTCCAGTAAATACTTCGTGTTTTCAACATAATTAGCGAGCGCTATTAGTTTCTACGTCCAAATCAGATTGTATGGCTTGGCTGTAAGTTCATGATAAGTTATTCTATGGACTGTTGTGGGCGTGGGATGGTCACCGCTGGGGTGTGAGGAATATATTATGCAGAAACAGTCGGAATCCGAGTCCTGGCTGCTTATAGTGGCCCCATGAAAGGGCAAAAGGGTTTATACGTTTATTGCGAGGGCTCCTGTGCAGATTTCTTGGCCTCTAAGAACGCGGCAGCAGCGGTCTGGTCGTATCCAGTTCCGCTGAAAATACGCTTTTCCTTGGTATGGATCTGCTCGTCGGCGCCAGGGATTTTCTTCTCCAACTTCAAGTTGTCGAATACACATTTGTTAAAGATCTTTTCCGTGGCCCTGCATGAGCCCAACTGATGGTTTTCCTGCTCGAGGCATTCGTAGTGCAATTTGAACTCGTCAAAACAATACTTGTTCAAGTCGTTCAACACGGAAATGGCACATCTCGTGACCCTTCTGCCCTCCTTCAAACACTCCACCGAGCCGCCATTGTGCTCGTCTTTACACAACATGAAATCGTCGTTGTAGGGCTTGCATTTAGCGCCGATGAAATATGACGCACTCAAAAGCGGGGCGGATGTGGCGCCCACTTCCTCCACCTCGGGAATATCCTTGGGCAACTCGTTCTTGTCGACATTTTCCCAGTTTTGATAGCTCGTGAACCACTTTCCAATGCCCATTGTGCGTGTATATTTACAGATTTCGAGGCCAACTAGGTTAAATCGCTTTTTCGATTCGGATCGGTGCGGGTCGTGCCATGCCCAGGACCACACTAGAGTAAGCCAGTGATTTTGTCGCGGTTTGGTTGGTGCCCATGTTTACGCTCACTGCGCGTAATTCCAGGCACACAGACGACTAAGGTGGATATCACCGAATCACCAGCAAACCGGTCCAGAAAAGGTCGTGACCTCATGCAAAGACTCTGTTAGACTCTGTGAAAAACTAAGGAGCCTTTGGCGCGAAATTCTGAGACACTTCCGGAAACGAAACCATCACAAATGTAAGTCACGTGACCAGGGGTTCAGCTCTGCTTTCTAGGGATATCTTGGCCCTAGAGTCCACATGGCCTCACTAGTTTCATCCTCCGTGAAGCATCTCTGCATGCTGTCAGACCTGAACGTTTATTCACGGCGTTCGTAGCCATGCCGCGTGCCTGTACGCCACAAAAGGTGGAAACACTTCCCATATATCGCCTAGGTCTTGTTCTTGAGGGTTTTCACGGCCTCCGAGCCCATTCCAAGCACCCTATATGTGCTGAGAACTGCCATGATCAACCCGCTGTACATTTTAGGTTCGGCTTTGGCCATAATCAAGAGTTCATCTAGGTACAGCTTAAACTCGAATCTCAACGCCATTACTTTAGTCTTGACCATGTTATCGAAGAATTGACAAAGCTCCTTATTGGCCAGACTAGATGTGGCAGGTGAGTTCAGCGAAGATTCGAGCTGTCTTGTATCATTCACCGGTGTCTCAATATTGGGTCCATTTGTGCCATTAGACACCGAGTTGTCAGCTGATTTCACCCCAGATTCCATGACCAAGCCATAGATCTTGCGTATCGACAAATTAAGTGTAGTAAGCGTCTGCAACTTCTGTTGTAAGCGGTCTGCTCCTCGCTCTGCCACATTCAATCCCAAAAGCGTCTCAAAACTGACACATTGTTCGTGCAACACGAGAATAAGTTTGGCGTTATATTTTAATAGGTTTAGCGACCGTTTGTGCTGTAAAACTGCCGCCGCCGTCGCTGAAGAAGCCTCGAAATCGGCCAATGTTTGGCCTACCGACGTCTTGAATTTGCGTATTTCAACCGAAAGATTGTCAATAAGCTCAAGACCTCCTCCGATCGATTGGCCCAACTGTATGAAGTTTGTGTATTCATTGTTTACCAAATCAAGCAAATCCTGGCTCAAGGCTTTGGAAAGAGACCTGAGATCTGCTAATAGAGAGTCAAGCGATGTGTAGCGGTGGTTTTTGAATAAGAATTCGTCCGGATCAAAGTGCGCCACATCAGCGAAATCCTCGCGTGTGATGTTCACAGGGTATGGGAACTCCTCGCTTGTATGGGAGGTTTCGTAAAAGTCCATTATTTCGAGTCTTGTGGCGGTTTTTGTGGCGTTGAAAAGCAGATTGAATCGGGTTCTTTCAAAGAGTAAGTAGATCACGTGACTGTGCATCATGTGATCCCAGGGTCATGTGACTATATTGTTGTCGCGTGTTTGTTGCCCGGGCTTTGGCCGCCGCGACTTGGTAGGCATAATGTTGCCGAGCCCCGAGTCCTCCAAAAAAAAGCAAACAATGTACCGTTTTCAACAAATATCGGCTAAATCTCTGAATCCCCGGTAAAAGAAACAATCGGAACTCTCGTAAGCTCTTCGTGTTTGTAACGATCACTATTGTTTGCGCGGCAGGGCTAGAAAAAGGTTTTGTCAGGGTAATAATCTTTGTAAGGAGAAACTACTGAGGCATTCTTGGGGAAACATGCTGGTTTAATCTTCTCTTCTTTCAGGTTGACTCTAATTAAACAAGAGAAATTGGATGAGTTAAGTTTGAAAACAAAAAAAGCTCAACTGATACACCAGTTAATCTCGTGTATGTGACACTTTGGAGGCGGTTTCTGTTATAGCGTGGCATCCGACCACAATCCTCATTCATCAGTAAGTTTCAAAGACGTATGATGTTCATTTCATGAAGAAGTTCTTTTAAATCAAGATCTTAGTCCAGAAAAGAAAAAGAAAAGCTATCATAATAGTGGTGTACCGTGCGCAGGCTCGTGGTTATTATTTACTTGCCTAGAACCGACGGACTCAAAGGTTCAAATGTCTGTTGTTCAGGGCAATAGACTATGCTGTAAAAGCACTAAATGGCAATCACTTCATGAATGTGAATCGATTATTCGATTTCCTACCTTTTAATCAACTATGTCAATGAAGTTGTGTTGGACACTATCACTATTTCATACAAGCGATTGCCAGCACATCATAAAAAAGCCACCGCCTCGATACCATCTAGCTTCGTAAAAATTCACTCTCTGAATTTTAGACAATATTAGTTATGGCACGATTTGACCTTTCGCCAAGACTGGGTTGTTTGTGTTTCCTTCATGTCTATTTCTTACATACCATCTGACCAGTTTGAAGCATCGTGAGATTACGGCAAGTTCAAGAAACTCCTTTTTCTAAATTCATGAGCTTGGTTTCGTTTCATAGAGAGAAATATTTATCACCTGAACTGGATATTTATCGACCTGCAGAACCTTTTTAATGATGAGCAACACGGTACTTTTTCGATAGTTTCGAAATCCAAGCGGTATCCTAAAGCTCAATAGTTTGCCACAGTATACTTTACAATGAGAATTAGGATGAACTCGGTTACATACATTCTCCCTGATTCAGATGATGAAGAACGTTTTAATTTTGCTGAAATTTCTACAAAGATTTTGCTGTATTTCTACACTTTCCCAAAATCCCCTTTTCTTTGCTAAATTTTTTTCAAAGCATCACAACCATGTTAGTCTAGAAGGTATCTTCTAATCCTCATGCATCTGGATTCTGATGCGAGCTTGAAATATTGCTTGAGCAATACTGACTGAATGATTTTCCCCGGCTGGACAATTGATCTGGACTTTGCAAGCTCAATATTTCCCGGATAAATACTGTTTTTTGTTAACAATACAAGACTTTCCCTCATTGTTTTGTGCATTGCGCCCCACATGCAGAAGTGAAAAAACGCCGCAGGTTTCGCCGGCGCATGTAAATTTTCTTCTCTATGGGGTAAGCTTGTACACAGACCACATCAATACACACGCCTATGAGATCAAGGATACGCTGAATGTAGGTGACGTAGCTCGAGAAGCTCATTCACAGACAATCCAAATCTGCAATCAGCCAAGCCTCGATAAAACAAACAATTACCGACTCTATGGCATTGTTTTTAACAACAAAGCTCAACTTCTCCGGTACCCGCCACTATTTTGGGTCATCTTGGCTCTTTGTTGGTTGTGAAGCTTATAAGCATATTACGAGATGAGATTGTATGATTCACCTGTCAGGACGTAAAATGAGGAGTTTCGTTACATGAATAGGATTGGCGCATCACTTTTCGCTTTGTCTTATTCTAAAGTATATCTTAAGTTCCTGCTTAGTATATACTTTTGCCATGTTCTGGCTCAGGAAAGGCTGTATCTGAATGTATGCTGTAGATCACACCTTGTCGGTCAGAAGGTTGTCGTTACCCTATGTGAATAGCTCCCACATGCGTGTGCATCCAAATATCTTGACTGGGGCGTGGCCAAGAATTTTGTTTTTTATTCAATGTGCAGGGTGAGATTATTCTGAGTGCAGAAATGGCAAAATTATGTGCTCGTGATGAAATTCAGGTCACGGTGGAGCACACTGATGAGTGCATGCGTATACGGATCGAGTTGCAAATCTGAATCTCAATTAAAGAACGAATCCTGATTCGATTTTAGAACACGAAACTGGCCTACATGTTTGAATCTCACAATTGGAGGTTGTGTTATTGAAATTACAATAAGGACGGCTGTTGGAACTGAGGGAAGGTCGCTTACTCAAAGGGCTCCTACGTGTATATGCACCTGCACAATAAGCTTGAGATGTCAGTTTGAGGCTTAAACATGCCACGCTCCTGGGGTTTTTGCCAAGCACGCTTGTTCAATTTGCATTCCGCGCCCTGCCCCCTCACATGATATGCGGGTGTGAATACAATTTTTATTGACTACGTTTTTGGAAAGCACAGCCCCCTGGTCAAAATGTTTGTGATCGCATATGCTTAGCGGACTATTCAGGCAATGGATCACGTTTTCTTCACATCAGCAACTTGGCGACGCAGCTTTTCCGCACCCAACAATGAAAGTTGTATTTTCATAACATTCGCTTCTAGGCCGATATTTTTTGTGGTGGTTTCAACTGCATACGGAGGCCCTGCGTGACATGGCACTCGGGCGAAAAAAAAGAAAAAAAAAACAACACTGGAAAGGCTTCCCAATATGCTTGGCGGTTAAATGCAAGAGGTATCTGATCACGCATATGAGTGAACTAGAATGTTAACTACTAAACGAGGCATTTCCTATTGGAACAGTGACTGTTTTGAAATCAGTGAGACTGATCCTGAAGATTACTGCAATGAAATGATGAATTGAATGTGGGCTTTACCTTGCATTCGCGTCATCTATGGATGCATGTTGGCAATTGGAGCGCGCGTTAGGGATCCGCGCATTCTCAATTTTAGCATACGATGCAAAGTCGCGACGCCGCATCGAGATTGAGTTTTAAAATTAACTTACTGGCCAAAATCTGTAATTTAAAGGGGCAAGCTCAACACGAAATCTCTCAATTCCCGAATTACGCCTGCGATAGTTAAAGAACATCAAGTGGTTTTATTTAACAATTTCGCCTCATGTTTGTTATTATTTTTGTAAATAGGTTCCATGTAAATAATGTGCATGACTTGGTTTGGCATTTGCACTGAGATAGGGGCTCATGATTTTCTTGGCCAGCGGAAATCTTTCGAGTTACTGAAATTGGAAATATCTACTCAATTTACCGCATACATATTTCGCTGCACCTTCCCTGAAAGGCGCACCAGAAAAGTGCACCCGTCCATAATCCGCTCTTCAGATTGTAGCAGGTATCCACTTGAGACAGCAGTCTATTCTCTTTGCTCGTATGTTAAAAAAATACCAGTCTTGCTCTTCCTCGAATACAAACGGAGCTTTTTCAAGGGATATTGTCTTCCAAAGCTTTTACACAAGAAAAAGACAAACCTATGGAACCCGAGTCTCCTGTGCGCAAGAGTGTCTATTGCATCTGGAATACGTTACCCTGCACAACGTGCATTGCGTATACGGTGTCTGGAAAAAGGCATTCATCTATTTCAGCGAGCTAGCATGAGCCTTCTTATATAACTGCATATTCTCTTCTCTATATGCCTTTTTTCTGACCTTAAATCTCAACACAATCGTTGCCGAAAACATCCATAAACGAAGTCGAGACAAGCCAGCAGCCAGACTATCCATTGTGCGCCCGTCTCATTCCGTCTTTGTTGTGCTTAAACCCGGGCCCTCCCGACACAACCAACCCCTAATTTTTGTATTTTTTTCCATTTTTGCCAGTCCAGATGTCGGAGACAGTCTACTGCCCTCCCGACGCGCTCCTTGATGAGTACCCGAAAGCAGACAAAGTGAGCACCAGATCATATGGTTCTCAAGGCTCAACACAACAGCCTCAGAGCATGTTCGGTAACCAGCTACCCTCAATCTTCCTGGTTGTCCCTGGAGGCCAACTGACCCCGGTCAAAACAGAAGATAACGCACAAGCTGCAAACTACTTCAACAATCCTGTTCCACTTTATTACCTGACGCAAAACCGGCGCGACAATGATCTGTTGGGCCTATTCCATGGAATTTGTGCATCATCAACCACGTCTAACAGCACGGCAGGCTTCCTTTCGCTGAACATGACGCCACAAACGTCATATTCAGGCGCCCAAAGCCTCTATATCCCGATGCCTCCTAAAACAGTAACCAAGAGGCCTACTCGGCAATCAAAAAACAGCGACCGGTGCATGTGCAAGCGCCTTGAGAACCATATTCCACGGCCACGCAACGCTTTCATTTTGTTCCGTCAGAAACACCACCAAAGCGTGCTTCGGGAGCTGGCAAATTTGAAGACAAACCCGGAAGTGTCACGTGAAATAGGCAACCGCTGGAAACAATTGTCCGTCGAGGAGAGAGAGCATTGGAACGCCTTAGCTGACGAAGAAAAGCGAAATCATGCTAAAAAGTACCCTGACTACCGGTACAAGCCGCGGCGCCACAAGAAGATGAGCCAGTGCACGATTTGCCAGGTTAAGCAGATGGAGCGGCAGCTGACACCTCTGCATAACTTCACCATGTTTCAAGAATACACCCAGTTGGTCGTGCCGTCAGATTCCAAGGAGCTGAAACTGCCTATGGTACAGCAAGCACTCAGGGAACACCTCCAGATGCAAGCTCAGCAGCAGGGCCAGCAGCAGGCTCACTTGCAGGTTATGCAACAGCAACAGCAGCAGCAGCAACATGACATACAGCGATATTCTCAGTACGCAGGCTACCACCCACAGAATCTATACGGGTACAGTGATCTGCTTGCGAGCAACATTCCGAACAATCAGCGGCTGCCTCTTCAAAGTCAGCAAATGATTCAGCAGCAGTATTCACTTCAGCTTCAGCAGCGTGTGCAGCAGCAGCAACAACAACAGCAGCAACAACAGCAACAGCAACAACAGCAACAGCAACAACAACAGCAACAACAACAGCAACAACAACAGCAGCAGCAGAGCCTGTCTCTGGGATACGCCGCTGTGCAGCAAATGCAGGCTCAGCCACAACTGGCAGGCGCGCAGTCGCAGAGCGTGGTTGGAGGCCAATTTTACCTTTATGCAGATAAGTATCATGAATCCGCTACAACGCCGCAGTACACTGAATCGGGACTGCAAAAGTATGGCAGCTTACCGACACATGTATCCAACACTACATACAACGGACACGACAGCTATTCTGTGCCCGCCCTGTTGCAGCTGTACTGAGGCAAGGGCGGGTATGCATTACGATCTTTATATTCTTTCTTGTGCTTTGTTATATTAGTGTAGCAAGCCTCCACTACCGCTTAATACACGTTCTTTCTGGGAGAGTTATCAAGAGAAATTGACGAGTCCTTTTTAATGTCATTTTGCTTTGCATTTATTGCTAATGTGGGTCTCCATGAGACTCGCATATGAATATGTACGTGAACGAGATTCACTGATTAATCAAGGTTATAATGACCTTTAAAGATGCACATTGTCAATTCTACAAAATAACCTTTACGCCACTGATTTGGGGGGTTTCAAAAAGCTATTACAGGAGAATCCGTGGTGCCAATGAGATTGTCGAATCGAGTTCGTGCAGAGTCCAAAGTCTACTTTGATTTTTTGTCTCATGTAATGGCGTTTCGAATAAAGCAAGATAATGACTTACATTTTGGATCTGGTCAGGCTTGATCTCTATACGCCTATGAAGGCATTTCGGCGTCTAACATCTGAGCCATAGTTTAGGCAAGCAAAATGTGCTTATAATGGACTCTCAAACATTGATTGCTAAGTAGCTGTCAATCACATGAAGACTTTTTGGGGGAAACAATGCTGACTGGATTTCGCCCAGTAAGTAATGGATTTGAAGGAAAGTTGCACAAGAGGTCTGTATCATTTACCTTGTCGTTGCTGAATGCATACTTTTTTGTGATGATTTACGTCATGTGTCTCAAGGTCCTCAATACGCATAGTCAATCAAACGCATGTTTTCTCTCTCATATAACTCCCCTTTTTTGTGTAAATTTCTTTTAAGATTCTTGGATAAATCAAAAGCATTAACATGAAGTGTAAAATACGTGTTGGCATCGGCCGATGGATCATGGTAAAACGCAAGAAAATTGAACTAAATCGCCGGATGCACTCGCGTTAGTAACGCTTCTATTTCGAAAGTTGCAGCAGCGGGTATATAAAGCACGGGCATTGTGGCAATCACAACCTACCCAAAAAGCATGCTGCCGAGCCAAGTTATCAACTACAGTACATGGTAGCGAAGCTGACTGTCGGGCCCTGGTATCAGCCCGGGTACCGTGAACCAGAGATGCTCAAAAGGCCTACGCTACGCATGCGTAGCTACTTTGCGTAGAGTAGCCGCGAAAAATTCTACTCTACGCATGCGTAGCGTGAAAATCGGGCTACGCTACTAATGCGTCGCGTAGCGTAGAATTTAGGAAGCTGTGTCTCAAAATTTGGTATGAATCATGAATGATGTCATATAGTCGATAGTATTACTGGGATTAGAGACTTCAAGCAAGTAGCGCTAATTACAAACGTAAGAAACTAGTATAATTAGATGAAGTCAGACGTACAAACATCTGCTCGAAAAAGAGAGCAAGCGAATTCATGGCACTGGTGACCGTGGTCTAGTGCAGGAAAATGTTCATACTATCATCCAGTTCTTCTTCATGATCTCTCGCAAGATCGTGGTCAGTAAGTAGTTCAAAGCTTTCTTTCTCTCCTTCAAAAGCTCTAGTTCGAGTCTTGCGTCAAGAAAATCGGAGGTGCATTGCTTG
>JAKTUB010000127.1:11111-22759 GCA_030556465.1 Metschnikowia picachoensis
GAATCTTTTCCGCCTGCTTTGGTTGATAACATCAGAGAGAATTTGGAAAGGGTGTACAAGCTTTATCTGAGATACTACGAAAAGAAACAGGGAAATGCGGGAAGCACCTCACAAGGCGACCAATGCCCAAAGGCAGTTAATGATGAACCAAACGCTTCACTTTCCTTAGTGAGGATGAGTTTTCTGATGACGAAGCAGACAAAGTCAAAGCATATATCTTCGAAAAACCCGAAGACGGAAATGTCGTCACTTATTATCGGTATGATAAAAACAGGTTTCCTATGCTTTATAAGCTTGTGAAAGATATTATGGCTATCCCAGCTATGTCCGCGCTGGCAGAATCCTTCTTTTCAATCCTTAAAAATGTAATCACGAAGAAGAGAAATAGATTGTTCCCAGCCACGACCAAAATGTTAGCAGTTGTCAAAGATATGGTGAGAAAAATAAGGCCTGATGACGAAGAACTGGGTGTGGAATCTGATGATGATAATGCTGGAGATGATGTGGAGTTAAACGATATGATTCTGAAAGAGATCTACGATGTTAGTCGTGACCAAATGGAAGTAGACATTGCTGAGGCTATTGAGATCAATTGAGGTCGTGGCCTTTTTGACGACTGAACGTATTTTAGCAATGAAGCAGTTATTTTTCTTGCATCACTCAAAGTAGATAGATATATATTTCTCTAAAATAAGAAAATGTTACCATCATCATTTCACCGTGCTAAGGAAAGGAGCGAAGACTTTTCGAACAGAAACAATTGGCTCGTTGTTCGGCGAGGTTGTTAATGCAGAACCCAGATCCACTCCGGCGAAATCATAAGATAATAACGATAAAAAAACGATAAAAAAACGATAGAAAAACGATAAAATGACGATAAAAAAACGATAAAAAAACGATAAAATTACGAATTACGAATTACGATGACGATAATTCCAGGTCATCTTATCGTTTTTTAAAAAACGATGACGATAATTCTAGGTCATCGTTTCGTAATTCGTAATTTTATCGTTTTTCTATCGTAATTCGCAACACTGATGCGCATGATCTCAAGAAATATACTATTGGATTCGAATGCTTGAATGTATGGTGCGACTCGTTTCAAGTGCCCCAACTATCTTGTGATGGTGAAGGTATAACGGTCGTGTAAGCTCGACCACCCGGGATGAGGCTGCGCCCCGTGAACGCTTATAAAAGCCCGCTATTGATATGATTAGTAGAGAGATTCATTTTACAGGAGACTTGCATATTTTCAAGTGGATGACTGGGGTTATCATACTTATACTTTCTCCAGCGGTAAGGAGTTTCGGAAGTGGCCTCTATTTTGTAAAACAATCCGGATACTGCGGATTTAGTATTCAGTAAAAATTTTTAACACCATGATGTATCACAAAGACCGAAAGAATCTGCTTTGATCATATATCGAGCCCATTCCGGCTATTTCCACGCCCTCTAAGGCGATCTTACCGGTACTCAATAACCTAACAGAGAAGAGAAATCTGTTACTTCAAAACACGATCAAAATGCTGGCTATCTTGAAATTTAGGGCTGTCTTGGAGGACGAAAAGAATATCTCGGACCTGACGAATGGGTTCGAGAAGGTTAGTCTTTAGGAGTAGATTGCCCGTGGAGAGATCAATGATGCATCTGTTTAAGGTGTAGCCACCGAAGACGACAAGTTACCTTGTGAAAATAGCCAGCTCTTGCTTGTTTGAGCGGACGAATGCCGGTTTTTTGTCTATAGGTACATGGTTCTATTCCATTTAAGCTTTGGTTTTCAGAAAAAAAGGGAAAACACGCCTTGCCCACTTCGAGTTGCATGTTCCTTGTTTCTCGTTCGTTAGTAGCAACGAACAACTCTTAAGCACACCCTTACGATTACGTGAGCCATTTGTCTATTTTCTGAGGTACGCACGTAATCCCTTAGTCTCCACGCGTAATGGTGTGCGATTTCAGTGTCATTACACATTTTCACGAACACTGACGCGATTTATCGTTATAATGAAGATCGTTATAACGCGTGCCCGCTGTATTGGATATGAATACGTCATCTTTATTGATCTTTCTTTCTCTTTTCTTGGATAGCTTGATATAGCCTTTTCAGCCTTATTCTTTAATCATCCTTCAACACTTATCTACAGCATTACAGCACTATCTTGGAATGTATCTGCTATTATGTATTGCATGTAATTTGTGTAAACGCTTTTAAAGAAAGTCAGACAAAGGAAACTTCACGGTCAAAGATAAGTATCACCTTACACTTGAATGCTTTCATTACCACACCCGATTATGCCATGTTTCCGTATCCCCTTTGCAGCGAATATTGACCTGGCAATTGTTTCCCGCTCACGAACGGCTTCTTTTGACTCTATCCCAAGCGGTTCCAGACGATCTTTTCCTCGAAGTGCCCTCTTTGAGATCTCTCTTATTATTGAACATGGACCAGTCCTCACCAGCAAAAGTGTTGGCTCTCTCGGCCATTTTCTGCCTAAAAGACTTCTTTGTAGCAGTGCTGGGCAAACGCGTGAAGTTGCTTTCCTCGTATCTCTGGAGCTCCATCTCCTTCTGCTTGTCACGTGACGTCTTTACACCGCCTCTACCGTGACCCACAATCGTAGCTCCAATGGACGACTCTGCCTGGGGCAAATCAGAGGCCTCGGCCAAGTATTCCTCCATACTCTGCAACTTTCTGTTGCTTTGTTTAGGCGCCGCACGGTCATCGAAAGCAGCAGTGGGTGGTGCAACAGCAGAAATCTTGGGAGGTTTATATTTCTCGGCAGATGGCTCCTTTTCAGCTTTCTTGCCTTTTGATTTTTTCGCTTGAGGCGCCATCTTGGCCAATGCAGCTGCATCTGGACGGTATGAGAGGGCATCCTCTTCATCCTCCGAGTCTGAATCTGAATCTGAATCGGAATCGGAATCGGAATCGGAAGCGGATCCTTGTGTTGAAATACGTTTTGAAGTTTTCTGGTTTTCTGCATCTTCTGCAACCTTTTCACTGGCCTTGGCTGACTCCTCCTCCATTCTGTGGAAAGAACGCACCATTTTGTCGAGCTGATAGGAAAGTTTCTTTTCCAATGGCTTAACTCCTTTTTCCAAGGTCACTCTTTGTTTGACAGATGCCATAACAGCCTCTAGTTTAAGAGGCTCAATTTCAGAGCCATCTGATTGAAGTCTTTCTAGATGCGCCAATATGATAAGCACCAAGTTGTTCACATACGACAAAAGCGAGCTGCTTTTCAACGAGAGCAACGACATTCCCTCCACAGAAACATCCGAGGTTTTGGCGATCTGCTTTATCGTATCTGGGAGAAGAAGCTCGGCCTCATCAATATACCTAGTATGCGCCGATTTCACCGATGTAGTGGTTTGGGCTAACGAGCTGATAATATCCAGAAGAAGCCCGTCAATCGAGGACATGGCTGTGAAATGTGATTGAAGAAACTGTAGGAAATAGACGCAAAAAAGATATTTTATGCGTTTGAATGCTCAAATGATACTTGTGGTATTGGTTCAAATGACCGAGACTGAAAAAAGTTAAATCGGCCATCGCGATGATGCGCCGCATTTCTGGGGCACCGAAAATAAATGGCCATGGAATGCGAGGCTCACCACTTGCAGAATAAAAAAGAATTGGCTGCAAAAACGTAGTTTGGTGCATGTCGTTGCTAAAGTAAGCTTCATGATATCTTGAATTTTTCAACTCTTTTCTGGCCTAATGATATGGTCCAGAACTGGTGTTTACCAATGGCCCGTGGGGCACTCTTGGCAGCCACACCAAGTACGCGGCACGTGACTTGGAGGTTCCACACCTCTTTTTCGCAAGCAACACAACCAGGTGAAATTATAAACAAGATCTGACACCTTTTTCATTTATGATCCACACACACAACAGTCAGGCTCACAGTGAATTGAATTCATGGACTGAACCCATTGCATAGATTGTTTTGGAGGTTCGGGCCTATGTGCAGTCCCGCGTGCCCGCATCGGGCACTCATCCAGTAGTACTGACGAAGCAAATGTCCGCTTTCTTCACCTGTGGAATCCAAAAAAGCAGAGAAAAGTATGCCTATGATCTGCTTATCTAAAGCTTTTGCAGCCAACCTTCAAAGTAGTGACACCCATGGAACAAAATATCTCTGAATCAAAGAACTTACATCTGTGGTGCACGGGTCTTCTCATGGCCCCCATCTCATCGCGTCTTTTCTTTAGACCTCATTAGACAGTCCATAATTCCATTCATAGCCCACCAAAATGCCTCAGAACGAATATATTGAACAACACATTAAGCAGCACGGTAGGAGGCTTGATCATGAGGAGAGAAAGAGAAAGAGAGAAGCGAGAGAGGGCCACCGTGTGGCCAAGGATGCTCAGAACTTGAAGGGTTGGAGAGGTAAGCAATTCGCCAAAAAGAGATATAGCGAAAAGGTGGCCATGAAAAAGAAGATCAAGGCTCACCAGGAATCCAAGGTCAAGGGTCCATCTACACCCAAGCAGGACGACGGTGAGGCGCTTCCTACTTATTTGTTGGACCGTGAAACGACCAATACCGCTAAGGCCATTTCGTCTAGTATTAAGCAAAAGCGGATGGAAAAAGCCGACAAGTTTTCCGTGCCTTTACCCAAGGTGAGGGGTATTTCTGAGGAGGAGATGTTCAAGGTTATCAAGACTGGTAAGTCCAAGCACAAGTCGTGGAAGAGAATGATCACCAAGCATACCTTTGTTGGAGAGGGTTTCACGCGTAGACCGGTGAAAATGGAGAGGATTATTCGTCCTTCGGCACTTAGACAAAAGAAGGCCAACGTGACCCACCCTGAGTTGGCTGTCACTGTGTTCTTGCCCATTCTCGGTGTGAAGAAGAACCCACAATCGCCCATGTACACACAATTGGGCGTTTTGACGAAAGGTACGATTATCGAGGTCAATGTTTCCGAATTGGGTTTGGTGACTGCAGGTGGTAAGGTTGTTTGGGGTAAGTATGCTCAGATTACCAACGAGCCCGACAGAGATGGGTGTGTGAACGCTGTGTTATTGGTGTAATTATCCTGCGCCATCAAATTTTGCCCCATTCACTTCTGGTCTTTCTTGCATTGTTTCTTCCTACGTTTCTGCATTTATAGGTATGCGTATATCTTTATCCTCGACATCTTTTTTGTGAATCCGACTGACCCAATATGGAGAACACGGAAATGTTCCTCCTCTCTTCGTGGACAAGCTCTGAATGAAGTCTTGAGTATGATTCAAAAAGATCAACAACCGACAATACTCCAAAATATCGAAGCTTTATGTTGTCGATTGACCGGTGAGTTTTACCTTATTATGCGCATCTTGCTTAGAAACCTTTGTTCCTAGGATCTGACGGGTTATCGCGTCGACATGCCATAGAATGTATTCTATCGCGATGTATAGTACCGAACTGAAAAATATTTGACTACCATCATTAATGACATTAAAATCAAATTCTTCTTTGATGGAACATATCATCTTTAAGTACTAGCTTTTCACCGGTCTTCGAATAAATTTGGGCACTGCCAAGATGATTTTCCCACCGACCGTAACCCGCAGTTGATGATCAACTTAGCATTCTCGCGGACAATCTCCCACTGGCTTTGATATAATTTAGTACCGACTAAAAAGCAGAGACCGCTGATGTTTTCTTTGGAGCTGATGCGTGGGAGAATTTGGCAGTGTTTTTCGATCGCATCGAATAGAGGAACCTGCCGTCTATTCGGGCTCACATGGTGAATACAGTAGTCGATCGGCAAGCCTTCTTTCTTCAACTCCATGGAATACTCCTCCCGAATCCGATTAAGATACGTGTAGCCGTCTTCTTTCATAAAGGGAATGAGTTTTTCGTAGCATGTATGATTCTCGGATGGAAATTCTTCTTCCAAGCCCTCAAAATGTGAAGACTCCAATCCGCTCGTAGAGTAAGTGTAGCACCACAAAACCAAGGTTGCGATACTGATTGCATACATGCTGTCGAAGTAATCATGGTCGGTATCCCAAACCAAAAAAGTGGTAGACTCAAATGCAGTGCCCTCGCCTTGAATTGGGGGCAACATGACACTCCAAAGAAGCCAATAGCATTGGATTACAGATCGAACATTCACCAAATCGCTGAACGAGTTTATCTTCCCGTCCGAGTTCCAAATTTTGCTGAGCTTACGTCTCACAATACCGATATCTTTCGACGTGACATCGACACTCATGTTGCGCGGTGAGCCACAAAAGATAGCAATGTCATAGTGATTTATGTCCGAGATGCCAATTATCAGCAACAAGTGATACATGGGGAATGTGCATTGAAACTCGTGCGCTTTGAAAAAGGGGTCCTTGCTTGGGTAAATACACGACGAGTGCAAGTCTTCTTCACAAGCATCAAGCGCTCTGATGAGGATTTCTTTCCAAGGTGCATTTTTGCTCCTTTCTGAACTTGGTGACAAGAGGGTAAAGCTGCTTTGAAGTTCCGATTGTTGCATTTGATGCATAATCGACGCTATGCCCCCAAAGAGGATACTTCTTGTGAAGGGTGAATATTTTGGTTTGACACTCTGCGCTTTCATGAGCTTTCTTAGCGCACTCAAGAAATTCATGCCGGGTTTGATTGCGCTTGGATCTTTGAAGTTGCGCAAACCTGAGAATGCTGAGGTTTGAAGCTTCTTTTGACGTTTTACAAGCTTCTTGAACGAGCCATTGATCTCATTGGAATTCCAAAGACTTTCCTCATCACACGGTAGACTCAATAACTGAAGCTGAAAAAACGGTATTTGAGGATTGTGCCTGAATTTGATGTAGTCAATGGTATCCAAATAGAAAGTCATGTAGGTGATCCTCTTCATTGACTCGGACTCAACCCATTCCTGAAACAAGCTCTGATCGCTATTCGCTTGTTCCTCAAAGTCACTAGCCACTCCATCGGAGTTGTCTTCCTCGCTCCCACTCGTGCTCTCGTTTGCCAGGGTATTAGGTTTGTTTTTAACGGTTGGGTTCCCGCCCAAGAATGGGGAGCGTCTCAATAGTTGAACTGTAGTACCGTGATGAATATGTCCTCTTTCGTGCATGTCTCGACCAAGATAGTTTTTTTCACACCATTCGAGTAAATTCAAACACTGCAAAACCCAGACTGCGACTGGGCATTTAAACCCTGGGTGCTGGAAAATCTTGAAGCGCAAAGGCTCTGCGACAAGTTTGCAAAACCGGAATTCGACGCTTGTGTCAATTGGTCTAGGCATGGGAGAGGTAGTGGAACAGTACATACACCCAACTATGAGCATTGACAAGAGCAATAACGGTTCGGCCGTCTTTGTGTCGAATGAAGGCTTGTGCAAGATGGAAAACTGATCGTGGAATGTCTCCCAGTAGCCGTATAGGTAAAATGACATCCTATTCTCAAGCGCATCTACGTCGTCTTCTCCATCAAAAATCTCCGAAAGTTGCTGATGAGTCACCTCGGGAAGAGAGCAAGTAATTCTTTCCCAAAGTTTCTTATTCAAGAAAAATTGCTTATTTTTCTCGAAATTCCGTTTCAAACAATGAAACTGTAGATGCTCCTTCACGGTGCCTCGATCTATGCCCGCAGCGAAGACTTCGGATGTCGATCGAGGCGTAATCGAGTCGTTTGTGCTGGCGGGAGAGCTCGAAGATGTCATTGAAAATGTAGTCAAGTTTCTATTCTTTTTATCGCCCGTGTCATGACCCTTCTGGCCATTCTGCGTTCCAAGGAAAACCTCGTCAAGAGGGTTCTCGCTCCTCAGAAAGTAGTTGAGATCCTGGAGACCAATATTGAGCATATTATTCGCAGCAAATCCGTCCGAAACTTGACTCTTGTCAGGCAATGCAAGGCCTAGATTGGGTGTGTTTTGGAGAGATTTGGGTTGCTCAACGTGAGGTAGTTTATTTAGATGCTGCCAGTGTGGAGGGCTTGAAAAACTTCCTTGCGGAGGGTAAGACATTGCAGAATGTGTTGATGTTGGTGTTGGCGATAATGGCAGCATACTCATGCCTTCCTGAGAATCCATGAAAAGCCAGGACAAGATATCGTTTTGTGACTGCACGAAGTTTGAGCCACCTGTGGCAAACGATCCGTTTTCGGGTGCGTATGCATCCTGTCGTACGGTTGACATAGTTGTAGTCGCGTTGTTGTATGACCTACTGTGCGCTAGATTCGAAGGGAAAGGGGGCGGCATGAAATTGCTTTGTTGGTATGGTTGGACCCCGGATTGTGGCTGGAACGAAATGCCTCCCGTATAGCCTTGCGGAGAGTTTTGCTGCTGCTGGCTGAACATTGCGGGAGATAGCTGCATATCGGAACAGGGCCTTTGAAAAGATGATAGCCCCTGCTGCTGGTTTACCAATGGTCCATGCGGCAGGTTTGTGCTATACTGTACGAAGTTTTGTGTCGTGCAGAGCGTATTTCTGCTAACCTCAGAGTAAGAGCTCGGTGCTTGCAAATGTGTTTGATTGCTGTTGAGTGGGGGTCGAGACAGTGGCACGTTGTTGATCATAGTATCATCTGTCTTGCCGCTCGCCTCATTTGGCCTCAATTGCCGTAGGTTGCTCTCTACGCCAGCAATACTTGTCCCTTCCACCTCCGTATTGGGATGGAGATCCGTATTTAAAGCCATAGGCGACACGTGATTCGACGAAACATCAGGTGGTGCCAAAGGCATCAACGCGGTGTCGCGGTTCGCTTCATTTGAGTCAGATTTCTCTAGCGACAGCAGAACCGACGCTTCTGTTTCGCGCGGGACCTCCGACTCAAGCCCAGCCTCGGCCCTATCTTGAAGATGCCGACGGAAATGCCTTTCGCGTAGATCTTTCCGGACAAAAGTCTTCCCACACGTGCGTGTTTCTCCGCTATGGCTTCTCACGGAAAAGTCACACACGTAAACCTGTTTCGGCTGGTGATTAAGGTAATGCCGGGCCAAATGGTCGGATCTGGAAAACACTTTGGTGCATTTCAGGCACGGGAACGCGCCGACATTTCTGCGTTTCTTCCTTCGCGAAACTTCCTCCTCAGAAGGCCCTTGAGGAGGCACATTTTTCATTTTTACAACAACCTTATATTTGTCTTCAATATGGGATGTTTGAGCAAATTACTAGATTTAGTCAATGGAATTGTTGTTGTATTCTTTACAGCCATAAGAGTGCATATCCAAGCGGTGCGATACTCAGTAGCGGAGTTGCCGACCAGCGTCGCGTCTGGTCAGTCAGTCCAGAGATGCTCAAAAGGCTTACGCTACGCATGCGTAGCTACTTTGCGTAGAGTAGCCGCGAAAAATTCTACTCTACGCATGCGTAGCGTGAAAATCGGGCTACGCTACTAATGCGTCGCGTAGCGTAGAATTTAGGAAGCTGTGTCTCAAAATTTGAGTTTGAATCATGAATGATGTCGTATAGTCGATAGTATTACTGGGAATAGAGTCATCAAGCAAGCAGCGCTAATTACAAACGTAAGAATCTGGTATAATTAGATGAAGTCAGACGTACAAACATTTGCTCGAAAAAGAGAGCAAGCGAATTCATGGCACTGGTGACCGTGGTCTATTGCAGGAAAATGTTCATACTATCCTCCAGCTCTTCTTCATAATCTGTCGCAAGATTGTGGTCGGTAAGTAGTTCAAAGCTTTCTTTCTCTCCTTCAAAAGCTCTAGTTCGGGTCTGGCGTCAAGAAAATCGGAGGTGCATTGCTTGGCAACTCGTAGTACTTCCCTAAATGGAACACCTAACATGGCGCGTCTGATAATCTAAGGCACGCCATTCACGGTTCACGCGTTTCCAAGGCACGCAATTCGCGACTTCACGGGTCGGAAAGAATTCTGGGCACGCATACCAGGGGCTGTTCGAAAATGAGCCACTGAAATACCCTTAAAACCGGTTATCTATCCATGTAGAGTTTATACTGCATATAAGCTCTACGCTCTCTACTCAGTAGCGTAGCGTATTAAATTCTCTACGCGGCTACGCACATTTTGCCCATCTCTGAGTCAGTCAGACATGGCTTGCGCGGCCGCCGCGGCATTCGTGGCAGTGATGAGCAAATCGCGTAACTCCGTACGCTGAACACTATGCAGGAGAGAGGATGTTGCAAATATTTGGTTGAGCATTTTCATAGCTACAAGAAAGGTAGAATTTACTTAGATAGTTTTAAAAAAATGTCTATAAAGTGCAGAAAATTCAAAAAATTCACATCTCTAACTTTGGAAGACTTGAATGGCTGTTGAGGTATCAAAGGTTACTTCGTCATCATCAGCGTTGTCGACAATGAGCCAACCCTTCACTTCCCCATCCTCTTGTTCGTCAGTAACTTCGATAGGCTGATCAACATCGTCCTCAGTGTCCGCGTTGTCTTGAGGGATATCGTCTTCTGGAATAATTCCTCGGGACTTGACGAATTACTAGCATTCTTATCGTTGTTGGCAGAAGCTTATTTCTCTTCTTGGAAATGACATCTCCCATGCGAGTAAATAAAGCCTCAGCCGGTGCAGACATGGAATACGCAGCGAAATAATGCCAGGGGATGGCGATGCGAGAAATAATTGGAAATGACGCTTCTCGAGTCTTATGGAATGCAACAGGGTCCTGACGCGGGTTTTCGATAGGTTCCTTGAGATACCTCTCAATTTCATGCTCTGGGTGCACGACGTCAGTCTGACTCCCGAAACGAAATCTTCCAAGCCCTGGAGATGAGGTTTGCGTCGGTTTTTAAGGTAATTTTTCACGGCATCCCTGTGTTGAACCAGATATTGGGAATAAACGACATAGTCAAGTGTGTCCTGCACATATACCCTCCGTACGGTACGGCGTACGGTACGCTGAGTACGCTGAGTACGCGATTTGCTCATCACTGATTCGTGGCCTTCTACATTTTGCGTGAGGCCCAAGAAAGATCTAAAAATAGCGTCTTTGTGATATTATGAGTTAATCGGGGGGTGTTTTGATAAGAAAATGGCTGTAAATATCCAGGACGCTTGCGTTCTTGGTGAGATACAAGTTGTAGTGTTGTTGGCGTGGAAAGTACCTGATGTGGTCGGTTTGCCGCGGCTTACTAAGGCCGGTAGCGGTGATACCAGGGCAAGGCATGGACCGACTTGAAATTTTTTTTTTGCTTGATATATCTGATTAAGGAGTGGGAGCCAGAATTATATACCTAGCTCTCTACAAAACTATATCTGAATATATATAAAACCCTAGTCAGCTTCGCTGCCTTGCCTTGCGTTGATATCTTGGCTTGGCTGCGTATGAAAATAGTGTACTTTTTTTCAGCAAGGACATTCTACAAGATATTGAACTATGTTCTTTTTGCTCTATGTTTTAGGAATGTGTTAGCATGGCTTTCTCTTGTATAATTTTCATACTGCTTTTTTGAATTTTAGCTTTTTAGCTTCTTTGCTTCTTTGCTTTTTCGCTCTATTACGTATCTACTTCATCGATAGGTTTCCTCTGCATCAGTGTTGCAATGGCCATATGAATCATACTGTATTTCAACATTATTATATATTTCAAGATTGTCCTCATAATATATTTATCATTAAATTTGTAATGCAAATATGAACTACGTACTCAGCCCTCATAAGCGAGGGTTCATGAAAAACAGAAGGATAAACCACAATACGATGGAGTTCTTCACCCTTTTTTTTTTTTTT
>JAKTUB010000128.1:0-22291 GCA_030556465.1 Metschnikowia picachoensis
CCTCAATGATCTTGGGGTGACAGTGGCCCTGGTTGACTGCCGAATATGCCGATAAAAAGTCCAAATATTCTTTTCCCTCCGGGTCCCACACGTGAGCGCCCTTGGCCTTGTGAAACACCACGGGTAACGGGTGGTAATTATGGGCCGAGTATTCTTCCTCGTAATTCTTAGCGGTCGCAGACGAGATGGTAGACATGATAGTGCGTGTCGTTAATGTTGATGTAGTATGCGTTAGTATTTTATTCACAGAAAAACAGGGATTTGATAATTCCGATAATTCCGAAACTTGAACCTCGTTATCTCAGAATTTCTGGATTCCGTCCTGCCTATTTATATTCTTCATCGGTGGGGTTATATCGCTTGACCTTGCCTATAAGTGTGTCTCGCAGTGGGCTGCCATTAGCATACGCGGTTCCGCACACGTTGATGTCAGGGGTTGCTATCGGCGGGCCGAGCCGAGCGATACGACAACCGACACCGATAGCCATGGTTGGTCATCTGTTAGGCAAAGTCGCGAAGGAAAGAAAATGTTAGAAAGAAAAGTAGGAACACCATTTTTCGTTGAGTTTTGGCGTTTTCTCGTTTGAAACCAATGGATGAACAGAATAATGATGATGGAATAAAAGCAATGTAAGTTGGAGAACGATGGTCGATCATGAGAGTCACTAATTTGTCAGGGTCTCGGGTTTCGGTTCCGGCCCGGCCCCGACCGGAGATCAAGCGTGCAAACTTTCGCCAATTTTTTCTTCACTTTGTTTGTTGGTTCATGAAGTTTGAAGTGAAAATAGTAATAGACTATGAGTCTGGCAAAGCGGAATTGAATCAAACCCTTTTTAGTCACAATGAATGATGCGCATAATCCTCTTTATTCCCGGCCGTTGCATGCTCTGAGCGTCGTCAAGCCTGACTCTATAGAGGTCACGAAACCCGCTTACCACCCCGATTGTACTCAATGCATGGCTATAAGCTTTCGCGGTCAAACAATCGTGATTCTCTCCCTTTTATAAAATTGCGCATTTCAGATCGATCAGCTTGAAAAGGAGAACGATATAGTAGGCCTAAATTGGATCAAATGTGTGTGTGTGTGCGTAAATAGACGAGGAAACTTAATTGTATTGACACTGTATTGACAAAACCTTTAAGCGCAATCTGCTTTGCTAATACTTCAAATTTGGCCAAACAAGAGTCTTTTTCTACTATTGTGGTACGATTTTGGTGAACTGGGGTGCTCATGTACACTGACTAGTCCAAGGAGAAACAGATCGCAGCTTGGAGAATACTAGCAATTTATCAGTTGAAACTAATTTTTTCAAGGCTGCAAACGCCCATTCAGTAAGGAAACCTAATACCCGAGAGAGTTTCTTTTCTGACTTCGACCATTCTGGCGGGTCGCTATTGTGATATTAACATCTTCGTGTTAATGAATGCTCCGCAAGAGTATCCTTTTTGTTTGCATATTAAGTTGCGCAGTGGAAAGGTGCAGGGACTTACATGTTGAATGTTTATAGTTAGTTCGGTTAAATGGTATGGATCCGAGAGCGGAACTGCGTGTGGTGTTTGTCCTCTCGAAGGTTGGTAGGGGCAGTGTTGAGCAAATCGGCGTACCGACCGTACGCGTACCGTACGCCAGTGTTGCATCGTACAGCCCAATACGACGTACATGTCGGATATCCGATACGATGGGCCATCGTATTCGAATACGGATATACGATCCTGTACGATGTGTACGAAAGTACGATGAATACGATGGAATACGAAAGTCGTGTTTTTACCAATGTTTTGGGGATAAATCGGCATCATCTCGATGAACGCCAGAATTATAAGCTATTCCGAATTCATTTTGTAATCTCTTTCGACGGTCTGGTAAGATGTTTTGAAAAATTAGTCTTGCGAAAGCTTGTCAACTTAAATCACGATTTCCATGGCAGCCGGATTTTTGCCTTTGCTTGTTCTCGCTGCATCACATGAATCTCCATCCATTTCCCCACCCATCTCTTCATCCAGCTTATCCAGCTCATCCAGCTCATCCAACTCGTCTAGCTCGTCCAGCTCGCACCCGCCGTCATAACTTGAGGGAGTTCCCTTCGAGCCCAATAATCTATACTTGAGAAACGCCAACATCTTCACTATTCCCGGGAATATTCGATTTCTTTTCTTCGTAACAACATCATTCATGCGGGAGAATAACGACTCGGAGGGTGCGGACATAGCTGGTATGGCCAAGTAATCTTTTGCCATATCAAAAAGAACGGGGTATGTGCCTTTTTTGGCTTGATAGAACTCAATGACACTTTTGTAGCGCCCATCTCTTTTCGTAGAGAGGTATAGTTCAACTTTGTTCACCTGAGCGACAGACAGTTTGTCGTCACTCAAAAGTGTCAAACTGACGGATGCTTCCTCAGAAGACGATTGAGTTCTGGTCCTCATCCCACTATCTGAGGTGTGAGAAGCGCCACGACTCTGCTTATTGTCGTAGACTCCCTTATAGCGATGGTAAGCATCTTTGAATCGCTCCTCAACCCGAGTTATGGCATTATCCGGGAACCTTTTTCGTCTGAAATACTCGAGCTTCATCCGAGGATCAAGAACAGAAGCAAAGTAAAGGCTAAACATCCGACCAGTATCAGTATCATATATAGGATAGTATGAATAGAGTTTGTCGTATGCTTCCCGAATTCCTTTAACTAGGTACGGATTCGACGCTTCGAGGTCTTCAGAAATAAAATTAAGAAGTTCCTTCAAAACCTTTTCAATGTAAGGAATGGTCAAATGAGCACTTGCTCGCTTGGAAGCCTGAAGCTGAAGAGTTGGCTCGTGATAGATGGAAAGAATTTTCTTCAAAGTCGTCAAGTAATCCCATTCGATGAGCTGAATCCGAGAACATCAAGATCAATGGGAGGTAACAATAATTTATTCTCAAGAGGGAAGAGAATGACCTCTCCCGCAATCCACACTTCTACGCCCACCGAAGAGACAAATTAGCCCAAAAAAACCCACTAACCCTGTACGAAATCGTACTTTGTTATAGACGAAAGTACGATACGATGAGCCTTCGTTTTCGTCTATACGATACGATGAGCCATCGTATTCGTACCATCGTACAGCCCCAAATACGATGGTGTACGAAAAGTTGTTAAATTATATGCAACACCGTGTCAAATGCGGTTACACTGGTGTCGATACAAAGTGAGACCATAATTGGAAAGTGCTTCGGTCCTTGTAACTTTTTAGGACCTAATGCACTTGTGGGTATTATCTATACTATTTTAAGCTTAAAGTAAAAGAAAAAGACGTTCCTACTTTTCCGCGGTGAAAAGATTTTCACTGCGCGACTGCTGGCTCAGCGGGTCGTGTCCATACTCTATTTAATCCTGTACCTGAGACCCTAAAACCAACAAAAGTTCGCAACACTGGTGCGACATACGTGATAACAGTGCAGGATAGTCGGTTTATGCACACCGGCTCGTGGGGGTGAAAAGCTTTTCAGCCTGTTCCCGCTCGGACGTAGTCTCTTCTTCTCTTTAAGGGTCTAGCTATAGTAGTAAACTAGGACCTAAGTACATAAATACTTGAAACAAATAACTTCACAGTTGAAATTAACACTTGGCGCGAATTGATAACCCGTATTTCTCTCCACACTATTATCCATAATTGCGTCTGGAAAGACCCTTGAGGCACGTACTGAAAGCTCGATCTCAAAATGGATTTAATGCGTTTGGGATACCAGTCTCGAAAAACTGGGCTCAAGCGGAAACAAAATGTTGCCAAAGATATCCATGATATGGAGGATATTGATGAGTTCTTTAGTGAGGCAGGGTGGTCAAATTCGGGCCCAGATGCATCCGGTGGTACTTCCGACTCCTATGCAGCGCCGAAGAAGACTCGGGCTAAAGCAATCACATCTTTAAGACCTGATGAAGACGCATCAAGAATTAGGACCCAAGTCGCATCGAGCAGAGCAAGTTCACTCTACACAGATATTATCGGTCGAAAAGGTCTGACAGAAGACTCTCCAGGCTCGATTTCCCCTTCTGATAATCAAATTCCGTCAACGTATGAATCTCACGACATAGAAGGAAGTACTTCCTATCTTGACGAAAGTTTTCAGGCCGCTGTAGACAATAGTCACGAAGATGTCGTTTCTGTGCTGCCATCATTACCTCTGCGTATTCGTAATACTTTGATGGGGGAGAACGTACAGCAGGGAACAAAAATATACACCCCAGGGTACATAAAGAGAATGGTTACAGGGAACCCATATCGGGGGGCCGACTCGGAGGAGGAAATCCCTGATAAAGTCGCAGCAAAGCATTTTCCGCGAGTAAAAACTTATGGTGAGGCCAATCTCGGGATCCAAAGGTTCGAGAGTAATATGAAAGAAAAACCTCAGGGATGTGATCTTGAGAAAAATAATTTGTTCGAGTCACAGTCTTTGCCGTCTCCCCCTCCTGAGGGGTTACGAAGATCTAAGCGCACGAAAATTGCCCCATTGGCATTTTGGAGGAATGAAAGAATAGTTTACACGAAGGCTCTTGAAAAGCATTGCAACGTCGACAGTACATTAATTCGAGACATCAGAAGAATACCTTTACAAGAAATTGTGGAGGTGATACACGTGCCTGAGAAGGCTGAACAAGCAATTGGGGAAAAAACAAAAAGGAAGCCCAAAGATAGAAAGTTCAAAGCATCTCACAGAGAAGAGCATAAACCCAAGGACGAAAATGTTGACTATGAGTCTGATCCAGGAATTGAAGGTTCCGAATGGTTTCAACAAAAATTTTTAGAGACTGAAGTATTTGAGAATGAGGAAACAATGACGAAAAGAGTAATTGCGTGGACACCTGATGGAGGAGATTTTCAGCTGCCACCGACCCTAAAAGAGGGACAAAAGACACCTGAAAATTTCGAAGTAGCTCTGCTTTCCAACTCACAGCTGAACCATTTTGCGAGTGGACTTCTAAAATTTCCCAGGGATGGTTTTAAGAGTTTGAGAACGACTGGTGATTCACTGTTTGTTTTCCATGTTGCAAAGGGCCTTATCGAGGTAACATTGAATTCGGAAAAATTTGTTGTCACAAGGGGTTGTTCGTTTGAGATCCCCAAGTACAACATCTACAGTTTTAAGAACTTGGGACATGGAAATGCCAAGTTGTTTTTTGTTCAGTGTCAAATGAGCGAAGCTTAACTATGACCAATTCACGAAGTCTTTACTTTTGTTGTATATATATATATATATATGTTGCAGTGGATATGAAAATGAATCACAAGTTCTCAGATTTGCATTATTTTGTTCGTCTCCACGTCGTAGTATGCAATCATTTTGACTTTGAACTCGGAGGCGGCGACTCCAAATTGCTTCAAAATCAATGCCTGAATGACATTCAACGTATCGCCCTTCCTACACACGACAAAAGGCTCACTAAGGTAAATTTTTCCTGACTTAATCTTCGTGGGAATCTTGTACTTGTTTCTCAAAGTCTCCTCCAAGGAATGAGACATGGGGACATCCTCCTCGTTTGAAATCTGCCCGCCTCTGGAATAGATAATTCCCTCGGGAATCGTGAAGTCTATAGGTGATGCGGACTTAGCTCTGCTAAAGTCAGCCTTTGAGTAAGCGGTGAAGTAGGAGGAAACGGTATCTGGACTTTCATCTGTGAACAACAAGCCCGGAACGCCGCAACATATCTTTGAAAGTCTATGAAGATTATCCTTGTACTCCTCCTGAGCATTATCGCCGAGAGCCTTCTCCAATACTCTTCTTTTGCCCAATAATAATTTGGATCCTACCCAGTCCGATCTTATATCCTGCAACACCGGAGTACGCACATCATCCAATTGCAAAACCCATAAATACTTGTATTTGTCGAGAGCTTCTCTTACTTCGTCGAAGATGCGAGCTTTATTCTCTTTGCCTTTCTTATCGGTCTGGGCTAAAGTGACCAACTTTGAACGTTTCGATCTGGGCATTTTTTTAAGGGCAGAGTAATGTTGTATGGGTCAGTGAGATGAGATGAGATGAGCCGTGATGGCTGCCCACGAAAATTCCTTTCGCGCATTTATTATGCGCCTGAGTGTTGGTTTTTAAGGGAGGTATAGCAGGTAACGCAGATGGTTGAGGCACGACTGGCGAGAGTGGTGCGCGACGACCACTGTGAGAAAATTTTTCACCTCAGCGGAAGAGAAGACTTCCCCAGTGTTGTTCAAGAGGATCAATTTCGCATTACACCGATCACGTTTTTACCAATCGTATCAACGTTGTAGCGTAATTTCAGTGTTACGCTACGTCAACGCCAGCCTCCAGCGTAACCTAACGTTGTTACGTTAAGAGCAATATTACGGCATATATGCAGTATTTTATAGTATATGCAAGACGTTAAGTGGCCTGAATGGGCGAGATCTCAAGGTGTGGGTGCGGGTGCAGAGGAGCTGGCGTACGGTGAGAAATCGCCCTATGGACAAATATGCCAAAGTGAGTGTTGGACAGTGTAACCTCTCACACTGAGATGAGTTTGAGGCTTGATTATTCGAAGCGTGTCGCAAGATTTTGTGCCTTAGCTAACCAGTCTTGCAGGCTTAGTACACACACACACACACACACACACACACACACACACACAATCCTGCTATGCCTGTTTGTTCTTCATTCAGCTCAGTGTAAGTAACAAAACATGAGAGAAGTGAGATTCTCAAATGACAAAGCGCCGCCACACTTAGAAGGCAGCGGATAAAGTAGTAGTCCAGGCCGTAAGTGTAAGGATGATCAGAGCTTGTCTGAGTGAGAGAAAGTCATCTGCTGTGTCGTTTAAAGCGGCCCTTTCATTGGGCAGAGATTCTAACACTACATGCAAGACGAACACAAGTTGCTTACTCACTCTTACTAAAAGTTCCGGGTGCATCATCATGACTGAAAAAACCCATTACACAAAGAAAGCCAAATCGAAGGTCTAAAAGTCTACGTACGAGCATACGAGCAAGTATGAGGATATCACAGAAGTATGCACAATAGTTGATGACGATGCCACCTCAGTGCGTGCAGCGAAGCATGTTTTTGGATTTGGGTTTGCCAATTGAGCACGTTTAGACAAATATTTCAGAGAGCCTCAAGAGCCAGATCAGGATACCATGGCCCTCTTCATAAGCCGCAAGACAATTTACCCTAAACTCTATCGTATGGCCAGACTATTTCACTGTTCCAGTAATGTCAGCACCCGCGGAATCACTTTTTTCTCGTGTCGGTGACATTGTTACAAAAAAGAGAAATCGCCTTCTGCCAGGGTCAATAAAGGTGATGGCAATACTCAAATCGCAAGGTGCTGTTGATTTTGAGGGGTACTGGGTACTGATAATGAACCAGAGGCCGAAGAGTGAGCGGAAAGGGTCGCTTGCACTGTGCAGTAGTAAGGTTGGAGGTGATGACGGATTACTTTTGATCGACTACAGTGAGTTTGCAGAAGAAGACACCGATGAACTTGAATTGTTAGCACAAGCTATAGCTGTGTGAAAACATAAAGTTTATATCTACCTCAAGTTTCGAATGATTCGTTTTTTTATCATGATATCCTATTCTGAGCGTAAAAACGCAGCGAAAGTTGGTTACGCCGACAAAAATCCCAGCGTATCGTAACGTGTTACGGAAACGTTGCAACGTTTCTCATTACGCATCGATTTTTACGTTACGGGCGCGACTACGCTCGATTGAACAACATTGACCTCCCCCTCTTCTTTCCTTAAGCGTCAGATAGACTATATAAAATAGATACGTGGACGTAGACCCAGATTACATCGGGTTGAACCACTATAAAACCCAGTTCCCTATCAATTGTAATCACCTGTGTGCTAGCGCATTCAACACTGAGGCAAATGAACCGAAGATTTATAGGAACTGAGGAGCTCAAGAAAACGAATCAGCGTTGTCACAAAACTTTATCTCGAGACTATGGATTAAAAAATTTTAAGGCTTATTGTATACCGCGTCGCCCTTCATTCACGTAATGATACTCGAAACATTTTTAAAGCGTGAAACACTAAATAGGTCTAAGCTGTCAGGACCTCGAAGATATACTAAGATCTCGGGCGCTGCAATCTCCTCGCTCAGAGTCTTCGAAAAGGAAGCAACCCCTGAGCAGCATGGGCATAGTCCGTTGTACTGGTTCGTTCGTATTGTATATTCTGTCTGTAGCACACGGTACTAATGATAATCCTACGGTGAAGGCTACCGATGAGGGCTTCATCTTGAAAGATCGTGTATTGTTCTACATGAAGACGAATCGAGTAAAACAGTGGCTATCATGTCTCGAAATCTACAAAGCTCAAATGTCAGCTTTCTGCTTCGATTTCAAATTCCAGACGAGAATAGTGTTGCTTTTTCGGGGATTACCAGTCGCCTGAAACAACAATTTCTTTCGGTGAGGGAAGGTTCCTCTCATACTTCGAGCCTCCTGGTCTCAAAGGAGGAATATAAGGGTCAGGGTGTGCGTACTCGACTAACTTGGCACGTGTAGCCGCAATAACACTCTCCAACTCATTTGGGTCCAGAATTTTCCTGTTAGCTTCGAAAAGTTGTCTTATTCTGATCGTCTCTTGCCTGTATGCGTCAAACTTGAGATTGGAATCGAAAGCGATTCTCAAAGCCCTTCGAAACAAAGACGAGACTCTTTTGGTATTGGCTTCCGTAAAAGGGGAAACGACTCGTGACATAGCTGTTTGAGGGCGACGTGAGCTTTAGTTAAATTGGTTGCCAACAATGAATGAGGTCTTTTAATTGGACGAGTATGTTTGGTGCACTGGTTCCTCTGAATCGCGCGTGCCTGGAACGAGTCTGCCTGAGACAAATGTTGGTTAGCTCGACATATCTCACGTTTTTTAGTATCTGACGTAATCTTTCTCTGTATCTCATATATGATATAACTATCTCGGGTGCTCAAATATATGCGATAATTTCAAATATATTCAACTATTTTGGCTTAATCCTACATATAATTTTGCCTGCATCTAGATCTAGGGTAAAGTGCCACCACGCAGTGTTGAACAAATCGCGTACGGTCTTCCGTACCGTGCGTAGCGTAGGCTTTTTGAGCATCTCTGTCCTGTATTGCTTATTGTTATCAAATTTAACTCACCCCTTAGCTTAATCTAACATACAACTTTTCTTAAACTCTGGCCTAACTTCGTATATTACTCTCCAATGTTTCCCACCACTGAACCAGTAACTAACAAAGATCTCGTGGAAAGCTTCCGTAAGTTTAGCCTCCGTCTGGAGAAATATCCTATCAATGGGGATGGGGACTTCGTCTACCCGTTTGACGCTGCAGAAATCGCACAACAACAATACATGACTAACGAAAAATCAATAACCAGTTTTTTTTTTAAAGAATCATATGTATTGTAGGAAACTACACAGAATAAACTATATATAAAACCTGCCAGTACATTCCCATCCCCCACCCAGGCGCAGGTACCGACTGCGCAGGGAGTACCGATGCGTGTTACCGACCTGCACTCCCTTACCCAGTATTGACTGTCTGCAGATAGTACCATCGTTGCTTGAGACTTTAGGCTGATTCTAATGCTTCTCTGGGTATATAGTCACAACTATGAACGACTAATGCTGGTCTGCCACACTCATCAAACTGCCCAAAAAGGACAAAATCAATCTTCCTCTTACTTCATTAATGTCCTCTGGGACTAACCAGATGAGCGCGCCAATCTTACGTGCGATGGATATTGCCAACCGGGCATTGGCGTATTTCTCCTCATCGCTAATCTGCTTGCCTTGGTACACCAAGTCGTAGTCAACGTAACCAGGCCTGATACCGTTCAAGACATCAAGAAGGTACACGGAGTTTGATAAAGAGCTGTCGCTGAAGGATCTGACACTGGATAATTTACCACCTTTTGCGACTTGGCTGTTCGCCCACTTCAAGATATCGCCGTCGGTGATATTTTTTCCGTTTCCAAGGCTTGACAAAGTATTGATGATGTTTTGCCTCATTAACTGCCATACTAAGCCAAGAGTCAACAATTTGTTCCCATCGACGATATCAGACCCATCAATACCCACCAAGGAGAAATAATTTGCCTTTCCAATCTCGACTCCGTAGTTCGCATTCTCCAAGGCCTTGAATCTAGAAAGCTCACTTCCATTTGAGGACTTCTTATTCACGTGTTTCATTGAGACACTTCCCGGCAATACCTTTTCAAAAGCTTGTAATAGCACTAGCCCATCCTTGAGGTCTTCAAATAGGGACACAATGGGAGGGTCCACGTCCAAAGAATTCAACCAAAGGGTGAAAACCCGCGCTTCTCTTTCTCCTTCCGCATCGAAATCTTCAATTTCAGAAACCTCGTGCTCTTCAATTGGATCTAAGCCAGGGTAGGTGTTGAACAAATGCGCCACGAATGCAAGGTTCAACTTGGGGTTACCTGATACCAAAGATCCAGGCGTCAAATACTTTCGAACACCAATTTTGTCTGCATGAGCCAAAACTTGTTCGGCACGTTGTAATAAATCCGGAGTGTGCAATGGTGACAAGTCGCAAATTTCCGGCTGCAAATGATTCAATAAGACGGTGTAGTTCTCACCATCCGACACATCCTTAGAGAAGTTAGAAACTCTTCTTGCGGAACCCGCGTTCTTCAAATGATAATTGAACCATCTCAATAAAATCTGCTCAGGCGGTAATCTCAAGAACTGTTCAAGCGTCTCATCATCTTCGAGGAGACAATATAATTCTGGATGGTGTTTTATATCCACCTTAGATAACAAGCCACGGCGAATGATTTGCCAAATCAATCCCAAAATCAAGTGCTCTTTCCCATCAATGATATCTTCCGAATGTACATTCACGACAATGCATCCAATTGCCTTCGCTGAGTTAATTACGATGTTTGCGTTTTCAGACATTTGAAAGTTGTTGAGAATTCTCTTCTTGGCAGATGGCAAATTTAAGACTCGCGTGTCAATAGTGTCAGGGACGGAATCGTTGATCAACATGGACAAAACCAATCCGTCCCTACATTCATCCAAAATTTGAAATGAGTCGGTACAGAATGGTAATCTTCCGCCAACAACAGCGTCACCAGCAAGCACCAGATTCACGTGGCTGGTAAATGCATATCTCTCCTCGTCGTTTATAGTATGAGTGGTTCCGGAAGTTTTACCACTTATGAATGTTTTGTTTGTTGTGTTGGCTGTAGCGATAGGAGCTGTACCTATGAATGACTTCCCAGGGCTCCTGGGGGCGGAAGCGCCTATGCCACCTGGGCTGGTGCCCGCTGGTGAAAGATCAATCTTCTCCACCTCGCGCCCATTCAATTTCAGTATCAAGGCAACGTAATCTTCTAACTCAACGTGGCCAGATGCATCCAAGTCCACAGTCTTCAATGCCTCCCGTGTTTCGTCATACGAGAAGTGTCCAGCTTGCGAGATAGAGTTGATAACGTCCTTTTTTTCAGCCCATCCTTTATCGTCGATATCAACTTTCCTAAAATCCTCAATGATTCCGAAAAGATCCTCTTGTTTCAATTCAGAATATTTTCTTTGTAATTTCAAGACATTCATGTTCGCATAAGATTTGGCAAGGGAGGAAGTGACTGAAATTAAGTGCTCGTTATTTTGCGGAGACAGTGATTGCGAGGGGTGGAGGATATCGGTTACAGCACGACCAAATAAAATGATTTACTTCTCGCGCGCGTCAGCTCCGTTAATTCCCTGGAAAGCCATTGATCCTTGCTCGCTTGTTACACACTCGCTTCAGTGTTTTGATTTATTCATCTTGTATCCGCGAAATCCATCTTTTAGCAATTGCAGCACTAAAAGCCGACTACCTCACCTCGAACGTTAAATGAATGACGAACATAAGTCGGTCGCAAAACATCGGTTTGATCTAAGGGCCTCAATCGCTAAAGAGCGCTCGAGCCACTTAGTCAATCGCGAATTGCCGGATGTGACCCTTGAGCAAGTCCAACTCCAATTTGATCTTCATCAAGGCTTACAAGATTTACTTGTTGAAAACAACAAGATGTGTCTTTTGACGCGTGAATTCGTCTACCGAATAGATCTTGAAGATCCTTTGAGTGTCTCTCGAGTCTCCTTACCCTTGCCACCGAGCGAAGATATAGCATCTCCCAGAGCTTGGCTTCATCCTTGTGGTGAGATTGTTTTTCTTCAACTTAGTTCAAGAAGTCATTTTCTTCTCCACAGCCTGTACACCCATTTCAAGCCTCTCCCGCGGTTCAAGGGTTTAAACATTGAGTTCTTGGCTTTCGGCCAACACTCAGTCCAACTGCAGTCAACAGAGATAGCTACTATCACATATGAAGGAAGCGTTCATGTTGCGTGTGTCAAATGGCATGATCCTACCCTGCTCGTGAAAAAGAGGGACGACAAGTTTGTGAAGCACGCGATCACTATGAAAAAACCGGCAAAAGGGGTTCTATTCTCAGATGACTTCCGGAAATTAGAGATTTTGCTGGCTGAAGGCAAGCTAATGAGCTGGGATCGACGGCTGTTGACTTTGGAAGACCTCATCCTGATGTTTCGCCAATCCCCTGAAGAGCAGACCTTGTTCGAGTCCAATGTTTCTTATCAGTGTCATGTCTTGGGCTCCTCATATTATTGTATATCGAACAACACTGGTAAAATGCGCTCCAATGATCATTGCGTAAACAGGACAAGCGGCAATATATCAACTCGGCTGGTTTTCGACGGATTTGCGAGCTGTCGATCCCTAATAACATCTGACTATAACTTGTTGTACCTTACACCAGATGGCAAAAGCCTAATTTTAATGAATAAGTTTCTGCAACTTTCTCCAATCTCCATTTCCTTACAGCCTGTCGTTGGTGGTGAAGTCATTTTGGGAGTCACAGCTGAGTCCAATGGGTCAACTCGCTGGCTTTTTACGAATAACAACATATACGAGATCATCCTTTCGAATGAGTCTGTATCATTGTGGTATTCGTTTTACAGGACGGGGGATTACGAGCATGCGCTACAAATTATTGAAATTGCTGCCCGATCCTGCGACTCGATAGCCTTGAGAAATGCCATATACGCCAAGCAAGCATATGAAATGCTTCAAAGAGGGGGCTTGGGAATAAACTTGCCTCGCCAGAGTCCAAAAAAACAGAAGCAGCACATGAGTTACTTGGAGGAAGGAATTAGACTTTTAGCAAAGCTGAATGAGCTGTTCGAGAAAGCCACATTGATGCTTCTTCGTGCCAGTGAGGATGAGAGCGCATCTACTTCATCTTTCAACGCGTTATTGAGGAAGTACCTTTTGCGCATTTTTGACCATTTGCGTTATTTCGATGAAAGAATTTGCAAAATCGTACTCTCAAGCTGGCTTACCAAATCATATATGGAAGCAATACATAAAGGTGCATCGCACGTAATTTCTACCAAGCTTCTTCCATCCATGGTTGAATCTCGTCATGATCTTATGGAAGACTTGAGTGTTTCCATGTTTCTCTTCATGAAGCAAAACATAGAGAACGTGGACAGAAAAATGATCTACGAGTTGATGACTGTCATGGGTTCCGAAGAGCAACTTGTTCAATTTGCTGACTTGCTCAAGGATTATGAGTTTCTTACATTTCATCATATCCAAGCGGAATCGTGGAGCTCTGCGCTCAACGCTTTGAAGAACCTTTACCTCACCGATAGCCGACACTCAATGCAAGTGATCTATGATACTTCAACAACGTTGCTTGCAAAAGCCACAAAACTGACTATCGAGCTTTGGTTCACCTTTGAAGATATAAATTTCGCGGGCCTACTACCTGCCATTTCTCAATTTAATGACTGTCACCAGCATCTTGCGCATGACCAGAATTTGACTTTTTGGTTTCTCCTGGAAATCATTCTCAAGAAGCGTGTAAAAAACTCGATGATCAATGATCAATATTTGGCAATGCTTGCATCACACTCCATTCGCGAAGATGATCAATCGATCAACAATGACATTTTGAAGACCTTAAAAACCTTGCGTGGCTATGCATCCGACTCCAATCAACAAGTACTTTTCAATGCAAGTTTTTTGTTGCGGACATGCTTGCGTTTCGGGAGAATTGAGCCAGCAGTCTCGATCCTTCTTCATGACTTACGCCAGTACGACTCCGCCCTAAAGCTTTCTTTGGACTGCTGCTCTTGCTCTTTAAGTGAAGTCGTTCTCAAAGTCTTTGACGAGCACTTCCTAAGCGAAAATCATGGGAGCGTAAGAAAAGACGTTGCAACAGCCATAAACGAGAACACCAATTATTTGCCATCGGGCTCTAGCAAGACCAGGCTTGAAGACGATTATTTAAATTCTCGCAGAATCTTGTGGCGGGCGTATACACGATTTTTAATCGAACGTGCGTGTAATGCTCCTGATTTCGATCTTCGAGCGATTTGCAATCATGTGCGAAATCTGGCTCAGAAGAGCTCTTGCGAATCTGACAGAGCTGGGGCTGAGCAAGCGGGGCAGATGACGGCAAAGATATCGCCGGAGCTACCAAGCTCTCCAATGTGCGAGGTTTTGAATTACATTTTCGGACTTTCCAAACTCTTCAGTGGTTCAGAAGATTTTTTAACACTTAAGGACCTTTTGCCGCTAATTCCTGAGTCTATAATCATAGATCAATTCAAGAATGATATTATGAAATCATTACACCGGTACAACCATGAGATAAACCGTTTAGCGATTGAGATGAGAGAATCTGCTTCCACCTCTCTAAAATTCTTGACACAAATAGGGAGATCAAACCTAACAAGAGAACAAGGCGAACTCTACAGCATAATTGAGGCAGGTGAGTCTTGTTGCTTATGTCGGGAGATGTTGATCAAGAAAAATGTGTTGGTTTTTCGGAATTGTCATCATGGTTGCCATAAGGAGTGCGCGGCACGATTTTTTTTGCAACTGAAAGGTAACTACCAGTTGAAGAGAATCATGCATTCCATCAAAACACTGTCCAGCACCGTAAGCAGATCTTATCTTGGTGACTTCTTAACGAAATTCTGTCCTTTGTGCACTGACAATAACGTTAACAATATTGATGGTGAACTAGCGAGCAAATTCGAGAGCATGGGCTGGTGACTCACGCACGTGACTGCATCTCGTACTTGACTTTTTTCGCAGGCTCATCGCCTCATTCCTTCCGTACAATACCATACCACAAAAAATGGGCAAAACACAGAAGAAGAACAGCAAGGGTCGTTTAGATCGGTATTACTATCTTGCAAAGGAAAAAGGCTACCGAGCTCGTTCATCCTTCAAGATTATACAAATTAATGAAAAGTATGGTCACTTTTTGGAGAAGTCCAAGGTAGTCGTTGATTTATGCGCTGCTCCAGGCTCTTGGTGCCAAGTGGCATCAAATTTATGCCCAATCAACTCTTTGATAGTTGGTGTCGACATAGTCCCAATCAAGCCTCTCCCAAACTGCATCACGTTTCAGTCAGATATTACAACAGAAGATTGTAGATCCAAGCTCAGAGGGCATCTCAAGACTTGGAAAGCTGATACCGTTCTTCATGATGGTGCACCGAACGTTGGCTTGGGTTGGGTTCAAGATGCTTTCACTCAATCTCAGTTAGTTTTAAAAGCTTTGAGGCTCGCCACTGAACATTTGATACAAGGAGGAACTTTCGTGACTAAAGTATTCAGATCCAAAGATTACAACAACTTGATGTGGGTGTTCCAGCAGCTTTTCGAGAAAGTAGAGGCCACCAAGCCACCATCTTCTCGTAATGTATCTGCAGAGATTTTTGTTGTTTGTCAAGGTTACAAGGCGCCAAAGAAGCTAGATCCACGTTTATTAGAATTGAAGGAGGTATTTGAGGAGGTTGTCCTGGGAAAAGCGAATAATGAAGCAAAGGTGTTCAATCCAGAAAAGCACACACGTAAAAGACAAGGGTACGATGAAGGGGACTACTTGCTTTACAAAGAAATGCCGCTCTTGGAATTCATCAGAGATGAAGAGCCTATTAATGCTTTGGGTTCATTGAATAAGTTAATCGAGCCTACAAGCGATGATCAAGAATGGAAAGTTGTCAAAAAGTTGAGGCATTGTACTCCTGAGTTTCGTGAGTGTATCAAAGACTTAAAGGTGTTGGGCAAGACAGACTTTAAACTCATCCTCAAGTTGAGGAAAGAAGCTAGAGAAATTTTAGGTCTTGACGACCAAACTGATTTTGAAGAAATTGACTCGAAGACAACGTTTTTGACTGAAGACGAAAGAATTAATACAGAGCTTGCCAAAATGTCAGAGAGACTCAAGCAGAAGAAGAAACGTGATAAAAAACGTGCCAATGAAATGAAGCAGAAGGAGATTGTACGTGCTCAAATGAACATGATGACTGACATGACCATCGGAATCGAAGCAGGTCAAACAGGTGCTTCTCCTATATTCAGCTTGGCGACAGCTGAGAAGACGGGGCAACTTGATAATATTGCGAGGGGCGGGAAGAAATTGGTTTTTAACGAACAGCGGCCTGCTGAAAGTGCTGATGCAGAATTAAATGCCTTGATCATTGACTACGAGACGGAGGCAGATGATTTGGAAGCCCTGCTCGATGACATGTATGCGCAATATAAGCAAAAGAGAGCTGAGAAAAGCTCCAACTTTAAGGCGAAGATGATGCGCGGTGATGGTGATGATGAACCATGGGACGGCATTGCTTCTAACGACGAAGAAAGCGAAGACGACGAACAACTGTTTGTATTGGACTCAGATTCGGATGACTCGGACTCAGATGATAAGATTCTTCAAATCGTGATGAAAAAGCAGCAGGACACCTCACTTCAAACAACTTCTGCTTTCTTTGCATCCAATCCTGTATTTTCGGAGGTGTGTGATGAAGAATTGCTCAATGAGTTGAGTGACAAGCGTGTGAATGACTCCCTCGATAGTTCCTCGAGGGCGAGCCCAGCAAGCCATCAGATAATGGAGATAGTTCGTGCTGAATCCGATGGAATCGATGGAATCGATGAAATTTACTCCAATGAAGAAAGTATTGGCCGCAACCTTAAGTCAGCTCAAACACAAAAGGAGAAAGTGGACCTCAATACTGTGGAGGCAATGACTCTCGCTCATCAAGTGGCTCTTGGAAAGATGAACAAACATGATTTGATAAATGAAGGCATCAACAAGTACGCTTTCAGAGATACGGAGAACCTCCCTGAATGGTTTATAGACGACGAAAGGACACACTCAAGAGTCGTGAAGCCAATCACGAAGGAGGCTGCTGCAGCTATAAGAGAGAAGATGAAAGAAATGAATGCGCGTCCAATCAAGAAGGTATTGGAGGCACAGGGAAGAAAAAAGATGAGAGCTTTGAGAAGGCTTGAAAAACTTAAAAAGAAGAGTGACTTGATCAACGAGGATAGCGCTAAAAGTGAGAAGGATAAGGCGGATGAGATTCTGCGTTTGATGCGGAAATTGACGAAGAAGCAAAAAGTAAAGCCCAAGACAACTTTAGTCGTGGCAAAGGGTCACAATAGGGGCCTAAGTGGCAGACCGAAGGGCGTCAAGGGAAAGTATAAAATGGTTGACGGTGTTATGAAGAATGAGCAAAGAGCATTGAAACGCATTGCGAAGAAGCACAAGAAATGAGGGGGCTAGGTCGGATGAGAATGTGATTCATATTTTTCAGAAAATTAAAGACACTCAGAACAAGACGTGATCATTCAACGATGTTCACATATATTCTAATGGCCTTCGAGTCTAGCCCGCGGATTGGTCTTCCATGTCGTTATGTAACAATAAGTCAGAATTTGTGCTGTTGTGATCAGTTCGCGTTGGTTCACGGCAAACACAACTGCGTTGTAAGCATGCACATCAATAGCCCCTAGTATACTTGTGCCTATCCATGGCGAAGTAGCTTATGCCTTCCAAGCATGGTGTCCTTTTCGAACCGCACCTTAGGAGTTCACTTAAGGTATAACTCGAGCAGAACAACGCAACAAGAATGGTCATACAAAAGTGGACATCCTCATCAAGATTATAGTGTATTTAAGCTTCCGCCCTGTTTCCAACGTTCAGCGCTGACGGGGCTTAACAGTGAAGAGATTTTAATAGAAGTGTAATACTCTAGAAACGTGTCTTATTTAAGCTCGCCACATGAGCTTTGTTCATCGTGCACGAATATAACAATTTTTGTGTGCTTAAAATCAGAATACAGCTCTGATGAAGGATTAGGTCGATGACTAGGACCTAAGTCAATAACGTCTCGTATAATGCAGCATCGCGTGCTACGTATCTTCAAGAAATCTCAAAGAACTGAAAGTTTGTTCAAGGGGGGTCGTGTGCTTCACGAAGCAGTGCTGCGAAAGGTGGGACTACGTGAATTTATCGCAGGCACAACAATTGTGTCACCAGAAGACCACTGATAACCCCCAGTATCTTCCTAGTCACATCTACAGACTTTAATGCAAGCGCAATCCGCTAGTGAATTACCGGATGAACCTTTTAGTGGGCCTAACCTCAATATCACCCTCACTTGCCCTGAGTGTAAGATTTTTCCACCAGATCTAATAGAAAGGTTTAGCGAGGGTGATATAGTCTGTGGCAGTTGTGGACTAGTTCTTAGTGACCGAGTTGTTGATACTAGATCAGAGTGGAGAACATTCAGTAATGATGATCAGAACGGGGATGACCCAAGCCGTGTGGGAGACGCAGGAAATCCCTTGCTTGAAAGCGAAGATCTTTCTACAATGATATCTTACGTCCCGGAAAACGTGAAAGCTGGTCGAGAATTGAACAGAGCACAGTCAAAGTCTTTGGTCGACAAAAAAGATAATGCATTAGCAGCCGCTTACGCGAAAATCTCTCAAATGTGCGATGGTTATCAGTTGCCCAAGATTGTGCAAGACGGAGCAAAAGAGGTTTACAAACTTGTCTGTGATGAAAAGCCCTTGAGGGGTAAATCACAAGAATCGATTATGGCTGCCGCCATTTTCATCGGCTGCCGCAAGGCCAAAGTCGCAAGAACTTTCAAAGAGATTTGGGCACTCACCAATGTTCCAAAAAAGGAAATTGGGAAGGTCTTCAAAATCATGAGACAGGTTCTTCAAGAAAAAAACGAGACCAATCCTAACGCATATTCTCTAATAAAGGACAGCGAACAAACCACACAAACTTCGGCTGAAGATCTAATACGGCGATTTTGCTCACACTTGGGTCTTTCTAATGATATCACAAACGCTGCAGAACATATAGCAAGGAAGTGCAAAAGTTCGGGGATTCTAGCAGGTCGATCGCCAATCACTATTGCAGCAACGGTCATCTACATGGCTTCGCTCGTATTCGGGTCAGAAGTATCACCTACTAAGATAGCTAACAAGACAGGTGTGAGCGATGGAACTATCAAGACCTCTTACAAAGTCTTATACGAACAGAGAGACAAACTTATCGATTCAAGCTGGATGGAAACTGAAAAGCTAGAACGTTTACCCAAAATCTTGAGAGACTGAAAAAATGATATCGTTAAATAAGGTTTTTTTCTCAAAATTTCCTCGCAAACTTCTATAATACAAACAGTATGACCAATCTGAAGTCTTACTTCAGGAGGGTGAATAAATCCGTGTTCTTTTAAAACGCAGTCTTGTATATTGCTTTTGCTAATGTGCAGGATTCATTTTTGTTGTGCGTAAGCCTAGAGACTTGTAGCATCACGTGGTTCTAATCAGTGTTGCAAACTTTTCGTACACCATCGTATTTGGGGCTGTACGATGGTACGAATACGATGGCTCATCGTATCGAATAGACGAAAACGAAGGCTCATCGTATCGTACTTTCGTCTATAAGGAAGTACGATTTCGTACAAGGTTAGTGGGGTTTTTTGGGCTAATTTGTCTCTTCGGTGGATGTAGAAGTGTGGATTGCGGGAAAGGTCATTCTATTCCCTTTCGAGAATAAATTATTGTTACCTCCCATTGATCTTGATGTTCTTGAAATCAGCTCATCGGAATGGGATTACTTGACGACTTTGAAGAAAGTTCGTTCCATCTATCACGAGCCAACTCTTCAGCTTCAGATATCCAAGCGAGCAACTGTTCATTTGATCATTCCTTACATGCAAAAGGTTTTGAAGGAACTTATTAATTTTATTTCAGACGACTTCGAAGCGTCGAATCCGTACCTAGTTAAAAGAATATGGGAAGCCTACCACAAACTCTATTCATACTATCCTATATATGATACTGAAACTGGTCGGATGTTAAGCCTTTACTTTGCTTCTGTTCTTGATCCTCAAATGAAGCTCGACTATTTCAGACGAAGAGCCTTCCCGGATAATGTCACTACTCGGGTAGAGGCGCGATTCAAAGATGCTTACCATCGCTATAAGGGAGTCCACGACAATAAGCAGAGTTGTGGCGCTTCTCACACCTCAGATTGTGGGGTGAGGGCCAGAACTCAATTGTCTTCTGAGGAAGCATCCGTCAATTTGACACTTTTCAGTGACGACGAGCTGTCTGTCGCTCAGGTGAACGAAGTTGAACTATACCTCCTTACGAAAAGAGATGGGCGCTACAAGAGTGTCATTGAGTTCTATCAAGCCAAAAAAGGCACATACCCCGGTCTTTTTGATATGGCAAAAGATTACTTGGCCATACCAGCTATGTCGGCGCCCTCCGAGTCGTTATTCTCCCGCATGAATGATGTTGTTACGAAGAAAAGAAATCGAATATTCCCGGGAATGGTGAAGATGTTGGCGTTTCTCAAGTATAGATTATTGGGCTCGAAGGGAACTCCTTCAAGTTCTGACGGCGAGGGCGAGCTGGATGAGCTGGATGAGCTGGATGAGCTGGATGAAGAGATGGGTGGAGAAATGGATGGAGATTCATGTGATACAGCGAGAACAAGCAAAGGCAAAAATCCGGCTGCATGGAAATAGTGATTCAAGTTGACAAGCTTTCGCAAGACTAATTTTTCAAAACAACTCACCAGACCTTCGAAAGAGAATACAAAATGAATTCGGAATAGCTTATAATTCTGGCGTTCATCGAGATGATGCCGATTGATCCCCAAAACATTGGTAAAAACACGACTTTCGTATTCCATCGTATTCATCGTACTTTCGTACACATCGTACAGGATCGGATATCCGTATCCGAATACGATGGCCCATCGTATCGGATATCCGACATGTACGTCGTATTGGGCTGTACGATGCAACACTGGTTCTAATCATGTGATAGCTGTCTCGCCTCCCTCACGTGGTTTAATTAAAGCACAGCTTTAATGTAGTTATATGAAGTCCTATCTCCGCAATGCTTATGTTACGTGACGTTTGTGCTTTGTGACAATCGCCCGAGTATCCCGCCGTGCATCAAACGTCTGTATATAAATCACAACATCCGTACACTCTGCATGAGCAATCCCAAAAAGCAAGTGCGGGCGAGCCACGTGAGCCCTTCCCCGGAGCTATGCTCAATTAATCCTTTTGGGTAAAAAGATGTATATTTGACGCGTTAATTGAAGACTGGTTTACTGCACTGTGGTGCCCGCATTTTTAAGGCGGGGTTTTGATCGCTGAGGCATCTATTTTGCACGTGAAATCAGTACAGATTGTCACGTGATAGTAGTGGCAGGATAGTTGGTGTATGCACACCGGCTCATCCGGGTGAAAAAACTTCTCACCCTGTTCTCGCTGGACCTAGTCTCTTCTCCTCTTTAAGGTTCTGGCCATAGTAGTCAACTAGGTCCTAAGTACATAAATACTTGAAACAGATAACTTAACAGTTGAAACAGATGAGTAATGTCATTCAATTACAGGGTTGCACGCCCTGCTCTACCGCGGGTGTACTCACGTGGCTCGCCCGCACTTGCTTTTTGGGATTGCTCATGCAGAGTGTACGGATGTTGTGATTTATATACAGACGTTTGATGCACGGCGGGATACTCGGGCGATTGTGTAAAGCACAAACGTCACTTATTAATGATTTATTAGATCTCACCCCTGAGTCTAATATACATACACCTATTCTTGAACTCGACACACTAACTTCATATACTAATCTCTAATGTCTGAGACCACTGAACCAGCAACTATCAAAGATCTTGTGGAACGCTCCCGTAAGTTTAGCTTCCGTCTGGAGACTTATCCTATCAATGGGGATGGGGACTTCGTCTACCAGTTTGACGCTGCAGAAATCGCACCACAACAGCGGTCCTTCCTGTATATAGTATAACCACTGTCGTGAGATACAGTATTTTCAAAAAACAACGGAAAAAAAAACGCTAGCTTGGTCCACGCGCATTCGTTTTTGTTCACGCATTGGTAAATGTCCGCGCGGCAACGAGAATG
>JAKTUB010000129.1:0-22205 GCA_030556465.1 Metschnikowia picachoensis
AATCTCAGCTTTATTCATATTTTCATTGTTACATTGGCTATTTCAACAGATACTATCTCAAATGAAATTTACAACTTATAAAATACTTCGTTAGGGTCAAAGTTTGACATACCCAGTTAGAGAAAAAACCCCTCATGAGTGTGGTTAGCGCACCATGCAATGAAGTCACCATAAATCTCCAAAAATTGGGTCTTCCCTATATCCTGGCCATCGTGTAGGCATAATTAAGAATTTCATGTTCATCCTCGCTCCAGCACTTTTTTGTTTTCAAAACTGAACTTACAATCGCTTATGTAACTCTGTCTTCATTTCCCTCCAGACATCCAAATTAAGACACCTGGCGAATTTGTCAACCCACTATTTCTGTTTTGAAATTCATAAAATTTCTCCGTAGTGCCAACATCGAGTTCAAATGAATTGATCAGATTTCTTCGATTAAAAGAACGATAGTCGATATTATAGAAGAAAAATGAGTTAGATAAGCAATTATGGCTCCCAGTCCTTAATCCGATGTATTAAGCAAAAAAAAAAAAAAAAAAAATTCAGAAAGGAACTCAAAAAGAAATTCCGGTACGGGGAATTGAACCCCGATCTCGACGGTGAGAGCGTCGTGTGCTAACCATTACACCATACCGGAGATGATATACTCGTCTTTTTGAGGATCTTGAATCTCCAGGGTGCTGGGTTTGCGCGACCTCCGTACATCACGTACCCGGATTTGTGTTTATTCTTCAAAAACAAAACAAAAAATAATACGATTTTTTTCTCTTCAAGAAAAAAAAGATCGCGTTTGGTGTAGCGGACAAGATATTTACTCAATTACACCTGCGAAGCCTCGGTTAGATTCTCGGTTACTTCAAAAATGGGGGAATAAGGAGGAGAGGCTAGGGGCCGGGATGGTCATGGGTTCTCGCTACTCAGGATTCCTTCCAAAAAGGTAATTTAGGGCTTTTTCTGTAGGTAACGTATCTCCGCACCTGGCCGGCCACCAAAAACGCGACGCGTCTAGATAGATAATATGCCTGCTTTCTTTTGTTTTTTTTTTTTTTAAGCGAAAAAGGCCAGATTTTCAGAATAAATTGGGTATATTCGTCAGACACCGAAGAATTATCTGTCTCGTATCTGACCCTTCAAGACAGAATCAAGGGTCGCACGGAATTTGCTCTCAGACGTGAACGCAATCATACATTGTCAATTCTAGAACAGGAAAGTCTTCGTGATTGGATACTCAGATGTAGCGCCCATTTGCATCCGCCACGTCCTTCGGACGCGCAAGGGACGGCGGACACACTCGCGGCACGCGGGTGGAAACGCGTTCTGAAAGTAGGTAAAAACTAGGTTCACAAGTTCACCAGAAGGCGTACAGAGCTTATAAGTCGGTTTTCTAGGGCTTCTGATTACCGAAGGGCAAAGTGCGAAGATCCAAAAATTATCAAAAGTTGGTTCGGGCGCTTGCAGAAGGTGATCGCGGACAATGGCTTCAGCGTGATGATATTTACAGCTTTGACGAGACGGGTATTGCCATGGGTATGATTTTGTCTACTAAGGCGGTGACGGGCTCTGATGTCAGGGGGCGGAAACCCCTCTTGCATGCCGGAAATCGTGAGTGAGTCATTGCAATTGAGTGCATAAATGCATATGGATGGGTCTTGCCTTCATTCGTGATTTATAAGGGCAAGATGTTGTTTCGCGCATGGTAAAAAGGAAAAACTTTGCCAGGCTGGAGAGTGGGTGTGAGTCCAAACGGATGGTCAATCAATAAGCTCGAAGTTCGCTGGTTACATAAAATCTTCATTCCATTCAGCGCCATAATTGAGGCGGATTTGCAAAGAAAACAACATCAACACAATCTGCATGCCGCATATTCATCGCACATTGTTCAACTACTTGAACTTGTTCGAATTTCGGGTTTTAAGGGCTCATACTATATAATGATTGAAAAAAAGATGCGTGCTTTGGTGAATCATATTACAAAGTTTGATCTCCTCGCTGCGTACCCAAATGCGCAGGTCAAAGCTTTCAAATCAGAAAACAAGATATCTGCATTTGAAACTGCTGGAGTATGGCTAGATCACCCAAGAAGAGTGTTTCCAAAGCTCACAAGTGAGCTACATATTCCCTCCCCGCTTCTGGAACATGAAGATCAAAATGAGGCGATAAAACAATCTAATCTTGAGACATTGGATACAGCCGCGGCAGTTTTACGCAAAATGATCACCGAGGAATCTGATGTGGCAGTGATAGGAAGTTCGAAGCCGTTCATCAGATGGTTGAATACTCCAGAAGAGCGTTGCTATCAGCGGCACTTTTCACGCAAGATATAAGTGACCCAAAAAAGGGTAATTTATCGCAAGAAGAAAACGTTCACAGTCACGAAAGAGAAAAAGACAGAGGCGGTGCTCGAACTCATTGAAGTGGCAGAAATTGCCCGAATTGCCGAAGCGAGTTTCAAGGAAGTTGTAGGATTGAAAGGAAAACTAAAGCTTTATGAGTACAGATAAAACCAGTAGAATACCTCTTCGAGGGGAAAAGTGATTTGAAACAGCACACGAAAACTTGCTTCATCATTCTTTTCTAAATTCTCTTTTTTTTTTTTGTTGCGGCCGGCAAAAAGTTACCGAAAGATGGTGCTACAAAGCGTTTGTAGAATATATTAATCTACGATGACAAACTGTCGGCTGCGACCATATCGCGAAGAAAACACTGTTTCCCGTCCGATCAACGTTAGTTAACCTTCGCAGAGCTGTACTGAGTAGTGTAGTGGGAGACCATATGCGAAATTACAGTGTTGCAGTCTTTTTTTTTTTTAATTTTTTCTTTGCCGGTTAGTTTTCCGTATTCGGGTTACAACACCGAGAAATGTCCAGAGCCAGCAAACTTGCCCTTTAAAAGGAAGCAATGGTCACAAGAAATGGCGTCGAAGAATCATAGGGAACAAATTGATGAGCCCATACTTCCTCGATACAAGCTTCAGGTCAGTTTTGGGACGGAGAGAGGTTACTCGATATCGGTATATATTCGCGACGATGCATGACACCAAAACCTGGCTCAGGGGATTTCGGTGTCATCTTTGTTTGAGCCTGGTTGATTCCAGACAGTTTCTAAATCACCTTTACACCGAGTGTATTTTTTTTTAAAGATATAGAGTGTAGGTTCCCCAAAGTCCTTTAGGAAAAATTGAGCATACAAGCACCCATGAATTTGAATTCGATGTTAGGACCATTGAACAATACCTACGAAAATTTTCGCAATCTTAGTTGGTACGTCGACACCCTCCGCCAGGTCTATTTATCCACACGCCGGGAGGCAACAGGAGGCACTTCCCGACCACTTTTGTACAGACAATTAAGAAAGGCGTTGGAGCGAGGTAAAATACGGACAAGTTGACACTACCCATACAGCGGCTAGGATAAGGAGGAAGACCTAAGGCCCAAGAAAGACGGGTGGCTTCAATACTTAGTGTTCTAACCCGACGTATGCAGGTTTTCTGTCTTTAAATATTTAGATCTTTCCCCGTTTAACCGCGGTTGCCTGTTGATACAATTTGTTTCTTTAAACAAAAAAAAAAGAAATAAAAAAAGTTCGAAACAACTTCACTGCCAACAAAAAATCCCAAAGGTCATGTGGATCTTTTAGAATTGCGGGACATGGAAGAGAAACATGTCCCAAAAAAGCGGAATTCTTCTTTCAAATTTTCTTACATTTATGGTGTCTGTTTGACTTAGTTTGATTGAAGTTACGTAGCCGGCTAGGGAAATACGTCAAGATGTAATTAGCGAGTCTACCGACACACATGGAATGATTGGACTGTATCCAGACAGAAAATAGGCATCAATGAAACTTAACTGGGGAAATTTGCCCCAACTGAATGAAACTTTAATAAACAATGACTGGAATTCCGGCCGCAGCAGCGAAGCTGGCTAGGATTTTATATATATTCATGTATGGTTTTGTGGAGAGCTGGTAAGCAAGTCTGGATCTAGTCCTTAATCAGATAAATCAAGCAAAAAAAAAACAAAAGACCCTGAACATCAACTGCAAAGTGCTAATTATATATAATTAGAGAAAATAATAAGAGGTTTGCGATTGGGCCGCAGGACCTCGAAGAGAATTAATACCCCCTAAATCTAGCTATGAAGAGGGAGCTCAGATAAAGTGATGCATTATAAATGCCGAACCATGAAAAAGAAGAAAAAATAAAGGGAAAATTTCCTGCTGTAAGACCTTCGATATCAATCTCACAACTGATTGTTCATTTGACTTGTGTATCTATAAATGTCCGGTATCAATCACCATACTTGGTGCATCCGCCAATTTTTCAAGTCGAATTCAAACTTGAATAAGAAAAAGATAAATTAGGTAATCGGTCACTCGAAGGCATAAATAGCGGTAAATAGCATAAAAAGTGCAGGCATCATGATCTTTAATCAATCTGACCAATCTATTATGGTCTTTATCGATCATTTCGAAGCATACAAATGTGTCCCTAATATCAAGAATTCCGTTTGAGCGAGGATTTTCAGTTTTCGATTTTAAAATCTCGGTACTACACCAAAGAAAAACCATAGCGGGCGGCAGAGATGCTCAAAATTTGGGTATGAATCATGAATGATGTCGTATAGTCGATAATATTACTGGGAGTAGAGACATCAAGCGAGTAGCGCTAATTACAAACGTAAGAAGCTGGTATAATTAGATGAAGTCAGACTTACAAACATTTGCTCGAAAAAGAGATCAAGCGAATTCATGGCACTGGTGACCGTGGTCTATTGCAAGAAAATATTCATACTATTCTCCATCTCTTCTTCATTATTGTCGCAAGATCGTGGTCAGTAAGTAGCTCAAAGCTTTCTTTCTCTTCTTCAAAAGCTCTAGTTTGGGTCTGTAGTCAGGACAATTGGAGGTGCATTGCTTGGCAATACTCGTAGTACTTGCGTAAATGGAACACCTAACATGGCGCGTCTGATAATCTAAGGCACGCCATTCACGGTTCACGCGTTCCCAAGGCACGCAAATTGCGATTTCACGCGTCGGAACGAATGCTAGGCACGCATACCAGGGGCTGTTGGAAAATTAGCCATTAAAATACCCTTAAAACCGGTTATTTATCCATATAGATATTGTACTGCATACACGCTCTACGCTCTCTACTCAGTAGCGTAGCGTATTAAATTCTCTACGCGGCTACGCACTTTTTGCCCATCTCTGGCGGGCGGGGCCTGAAGCAGTGTTGCAATAACTATGCGAAAAATATTATATTTCAATATTATTATATATTTCAGAAATTTCCTCATATATTTATCATTATAATTATAATCTAAATATATAAACATATGTTAAAATATATCGCCTTATTGGAGGGACTCTGTGCTTATGTTCTAAACAATGAGTGTGCTCTTGAACGTCCACCTTGACCATGGCGAGGCTACTCGGGTCTCATTTGATATTCTACATTGTATTTCACACACATGCATCAGTCAAGATTCGCAGTCTACGTCTCTTGTTTCCAGCCTTTGAAACTTATTTTGTGAGTATTTAGCGGCCTGAGTTTAAACTGTTCCAAGAATTCCCCACAGGTCATCATCGTCGCCGTTACAGTCATGATCACTTTGCCCAACCGACTCAATGTCCTGTAGGCGAGCAGTGGTTCCTTCATCTTCGCCAACTTCCACCACCTCGTTTTCTTCGTCGAAGATCGTCTCAGCCTCGTCTAATATGACGCCTAGGGATTTGAGAACTGCCAAATTCTTAATTGTGTTTGAGCTCAAGCGGTTTCGTTTTCTTGTTACCACATCATTCAATCGAGAGAATAAAGATTCACAAGGCGCGGACATGGCAGGCGTGGCCAAAAAGTCTCTTGCCATTGGATAGAGCACGGGAAAACCTCTCTTTCGACTTTCATAAAAAGTGCCAACATCCTCATCACCGTGCTCTCTTTCCTCAAAGAGATATGCCTCTATCTCGTCTGACCGCCCAGACCTGTCACGACAGAGAAGGCTCTCGCGTATACTCCTCGCCTCTTGATTTGTATGATTGAAGTCAGATTATCCCCTTCGTGCACCAGTGTAATTAGATCCCGTCATCTCCACAACATCAAGATGCCGCTTATACTCGTCGTAGGCTTGATATAAATAAGCCTTGATTCTACCCAAGACCGAATGAGAGTAGCCAAGCTCCTTGAACACATACAATTTCAATCGAGGATCAAGTACTGAGGTAAGGTAAAGATTCTTGATCGAACTGATGTCTTCACCATCTATGGGATAGTAAGAAAGCAACTTCTCTCGCGCCTTCTCATGCCTAATGCGATAAGAGGGTTGCTTCTCTCAAATCCTTTAGTTTGCCAGTCCTCAAGCTCCTCCAAAATCGTCCAAAATCCTATGAACATAAGAGATTGTGAAACTAACTGTCAAGCTTTTGTGAGCTTGAAGAGTAAGTGTAGCTTCCCGAAAAATCCGAAGTGTATCACGAACAGTTGGTAAATAGCTCCACTCTTCATTGGAGATGTTGAAGACCTTGAGCTCAAGTGTCTTGCGTCTAGCTTCAGACAAACGACTTGTTCTCGTCAAAAGCTCAGTGATATCCGGTCTGAGATAAATGAATCGATCGATCATGTTGTGAGTCGATAGCCCCCGAGTATCATTGCTTTTCATAAGCTTTTCTGGCCCCGCTGGCCCCGCCGCTCGTCCTTCATTACGCTTGCGATCGGCGACAACTTTCTAAAAAAGAATTGTGCAAATAAAGATGTGCATCGATATCGTGAATGATGCTGCGGACAGTTTTCGGCAACTCTTTTGTCTTGATGATTTTTTAATCCTTCAATTCCGGGTGTGCGTCTTCTCGTTGAGTCTTACCTTTGTTGGATTGAAACTCTTGCCTTCGGGACGTGTGAAATTTAGCATAAGATTGCCTAAAAGTGCCTTATATATTTCAAACATATCTATTATATATTCCACAGAACAAAAATTATACTGAATTACTCATATATTTCGTGAAAAAATTATCTTTCGTGATTTAAGGCATATTCATATTCATATTATTCGCAAATATAAATAAAATATATTTGCCCAATTACTAGAAGCGCGCGAAAAACTTATTACCGGCAACACTGGCCTGAAGCACCGGCCTGAGTAATGCCTTTAATGATATACGGTAGTGTCGATCCAGACAGGTGCTGGTCTGTAGGAAGTAAAATTCCCCAGGTTGTGGCAGTTGCCGGAAATTCAACGTTTTCGAAAATAAACACATTGGAAACTTGAAGTTGTTTGCTGCGCCAAAGAAGGTTTTTTTTTCTTTTCACGCTGAATTATTTGATATATCAATCAACGTAAAACATAATGGCCATTGTTACCAGTCTGCATTCACTATGCACAATCACGATCAGTCTTCAAATTAACGCGCGGAAGGAAAGTTTTATGTTGGCATCTACAATAGCTCATCACAAACTACAGACATATTTGGGATCAAAAAAGGGTAAAATAAATTCAATATTGGTGGTATTTCATACGGCTCAGTTACTCTCTTTAACACCATTGGTCTGCACATAACACCGCACCTGCACATTGTCTTCAACTAGTAGACATTTAAAAGGTCATGCAATAAACTTTTCCAGACCATTTTAAAGAGCTCGGCTCATAAGTCATGAGTGTATCATTTCGTGGGCACCCACCGAGCCTTCTGCCAGGCTGCTGCACATGCGGTGACATTACGGCCATGTCAGGCATCAAGAAAAAGATGTCAAAAAAACGAAAACAAAAAAAAAAACCTGCGCGCGCGAAAAAAGCTCATCTAGCGGTTAACAGTCAAAAAAGAACCCATTTTCTTCCACCAAAAACCCTATAAAACCAAAGCAAAATGTCCAGCGTCATTGGAATCACGTTCGGAAATACATCGCTGTCGATCGCCGTCGCCAGTGCTGACGGAAAAGTCGATGTTATCGCTAACCCAGATGGTGACAGGGCCATCCCTTCGGTGCTTTCATACATCGGTACCGACGAGTACCATGGCGCTCAGGCACAGGCGCAATTGGTGAGAAATGCAGCCAACACGATCGTCAACTTCCGTGATTTCCTTGGCAAAAAGTTTGACGAAGTCGACGTTTCCGTGGCCGCTCACGGCGCCAAGCCTGTTAAGACTGAGGATGGTGGTGTCGGATACACCATTACCCGCGAGGAGGGAAAGACCGAGCTCGTGACGGTTGAGGAGGCCACTACGCGCCACTTCCGCCAATTGAAGCGTGCTGCCGAGGACTATCTTGGCAAGGACGTCGTCCGTGTCGTGTTGACGGTGCCCACTGACTTTTCCGAGCACCAGAGACAGGTCTTGAAGAAGGCCGTATTGGCCGCTGGTTTGGAGGTCGTGCAGGAGATCCTGGAGCCCCTGGCAGCGTTGTTGGCACACGTGACCGCGGTTCTGACTGCCCTGGGTGAGGACCGTTTGTTGCAGGACAAAATCTACGTGGTGGCCGACTTTGGCGGAATCCGCCTGGACGCCGCCGTCATCGCCGTGAGAGGTGGAATCATGACCGTGTTGGCCACTGCGCATGCCCATAAGTTAGGTGGTGACGACTTGGATGCTGCACTCCTGGAGTACTTTGCCAAGGAGTTCGAGAAGAAGTTCAAGGCAAACCCCAGAAACAACGCGCGTTCGATGGCCAAGTTGAAGGCCGAGTCGATTATCACCAAGAAAACCCTTTCGAACGTCTCGTCCTCGTCATTCTCCGTGGAGTCTTTGGCTGAGGGCTACGACTTCCTTGCCAACATTAACAGAATGCGCTTCGAGTTGGCTGCTAGAAAGCCCTTGAGCGACATGACCGCATTCATCGAGACCGTGTTGCTGAAAGCCGGCCTTGAAGCCTTGGACATCGACGAGGTCTTGCTTGCGGGTGGCTGCGCCAACGTCGTTAAGTTGGCCCAGAACGTGCAATTTGTTTTCCCTGAGTCGACCACCGTGGTCGCCCCTGCTTTGGACCCACGTGCCACAACTCCAGAGGAGTTGTCCACCAGAGGTGCTGCTTTGCAGGCTGCATTGATCGAGGGCTTCGACGCCGAGGAGATTGCCGAGTCCTTGCAACCTGTGGTTGTGAACACCCAGCACTTGCAGGCACCAATTGGTATCAAGGACGCCGAGGGAAATTTCCACGCGCTTTTGGTTGCTGAGACTGCCTACCCAATCAAGAAATCTATTCAAGTCACAAACGGCGCCAGTCCAGACGTGGTTGTTGAGTTGTACGAGGGTAAGCGTACCGTGAAGGAGACGATTGTGGAGCGCGAGCCATCTTCGGATTCTGACTCTGACTCCGAGTCCGATGATGAGCCAGAGACGAAGCGCGAGGTTGTTTACGTCGCCGGCGACTTGTTGGCGCGCTTGGCATTGGCAGACTTGCAGCCAAATGCCACCCTCGAGGTTATTGTCAACATTACGCAAAACGGCACGTTGCACGTGGCCGGCAGGGAGTTGAAACAGGGTGCTCAAGTGGTCAAAGGTGAGGTTCAGGGCCACTAATTGTTGAGGAAGGGACTTAGAGCTTTAGACCGGGTGCCTGCCCGGGACGTACATCGCATATGTAATGAAAAAGGAAAGACACAAAACGTTGAAACGTTTGAAAATCCGGCTGATGTTAGCGATCATTGTAAGTTATATTTTTTCTGAAATTAATAATGTGAAAGTGGCGAAGTTCTTTGGTGAGATTTGACGACAAAGCCGAGAAAATAATCACGCAGTCTCATGAAGTTCCAACGACCAGATCCGAATTGATTTTCAAAACCAAAGGTTTCAATCACCCGAGTTTTTCATTTCTGTTAATTTGTTTCCATATGGCCAGGTACAACTTAGCGACAGCGACTTTGCACTGAACTGCCATGAAAGAAATGAACAATTTGCGGTTTCCGTCACCCATAAAAGTATATGCCCCACAAATTAGCCATCTTGCGTCAAATCAGGCTCCGAAATGTACACAAAAGAAGAGTAAACAATGACATAGTTGGCCATTCTAAATAGAATTGGCGCTTGTCGATGAATCATCGAGAATTGACACAAGCGTAATCTATTTCTTTCTCAAAAAAAAAAAAAAAGAAAGAAAAAGAAAGAAAGAAAATCCCAAATTATTGAGACCTCCTGAAATCTTTCTGACCTACTGAGTGATTGCCAATCAACAGCGCAGATGTGATAAAACACAATATAAAAGCTGAGTGGTTTCCAGCACAATTTAAGCAAGAAGTGCATTAAGTAAGAAAAGAAGTTGTCAAAGCCAAAGTCTGGCCGCCAACTAACCTTCATCGGCATATTCCAGCTATAATCTACATATACCTCTGGCTCCCAGTCCTCATTCAGATGTATCAAGCAAAAAAAAAAAAAAAATAGGGCTTTTTTTTAAAGATAGTTAAGTGTAAAATCGTTATAAGAATTGTCACGACCTGTATATAGTGAAAACGTGGCTTTAAAAGACTGACAGAAAAAAAAAACACAGTGCTCTGACTGATGTTTTTCTCGTATTTCTTCTCAAACCAAACACGAAGCTTGATTTGAGACAACTTTGGGTGATATTTGGCGAATTTGCTACGCTCGCATTGCTTGATTAATGCTCTTTTTTTCGCAGCCATTTGGGATCTTTGGGGCCTCAATAACATGTGAAGTCGAAAATGACCATTTAATACCAATTGATACACGCAATCAATCTGCCTTGGATTCCTTATCTTTTGGGCGGATCTTCAGTCCCGAAAATAGTGGCGAGATTTGTTGATGTCGGTGGCTCCGGCCCGGACATTTTTGCCAGTTTAATTACATTTCACAACATTGACGAATGTCTTCTTATCATGATTCGGGCGCCCCTTTGATGGTTTTAGGGACAAACCCCCCTCATAGCGACTGTCTAACCATGAAAACTACTTATCTTATCTTTCTCTTTGATTGAACCGCGTTTCTTGTCTCCTTTTGGTTGATTGCGGCGCGTCGCGTAAATATTTAGCTCGATTGGAGAGCGCTTTTTCTACCCCCAGACGCACCTGTTCGTCATATAAACGCATTTTTTTTTACCTTATCTTGAGATAAGAGCCGAGGCTGAGTCGTTGGCGTGCTTTTCTGGCTGAACACACAGAGAAGCGCCAAGATATAGCGCATTTCCACTTAAACCGATATATCCGAAAAAGCTACCGATATCGGAGAAACCGGGAATTTTGCCCCTTAATTATGGGGAACCATAATTTTGACTCCCAAACAATCGTTATAACGCGTACCCACTGTAGTAAATGAGCACTGCTCATGAAACATAGAAGAATAAGTATACTCAACAACCCCCTCCACCCCTCTGATTAACATCCTCTATGTTCATGCTGATCGCAGCATCAACACTAACTTGCAATGAGTACATACTGAGGAGCAAACCCCAAGAATGAATTTTCCAAGTGAATTCGTCAGTTCCATTTGCTTTAGAAAGGACGAAGCAGCAAGTCCTATTCTCGCAAAGTGCCATCTGGTTCAAAAAACAATATTTGAAGATCGACTGCCAGGGCTAATACAGTTTCTTGTGTGCTGGCACAATGTCTTGAGTTCTCTATAGAAACACGTAGTTCTTCTTGACATCTTTGAATGCATTCTTTACCTAGTTCCGTCACCGTTTTTGCAAGAGCCACAATCTTGCATTTCAAGTGGATTGGCGACTCCAATCCATGTGCCCTGGCGACGGCATCGAACCTCAACAAGAACTCCGAGTCCACCCCTTGGTACGCATAATTCAAATCCGAAAAAGCGGCAACCAACATTTGAAGGTGTCTTCTACCCTGAAAGCTCGAGCATAAACAATGTGACTCTGACGTTTTGAGTAAACAGTGCTTTTGGAACACAAGCCCACGCAAGATTTGTCTCAACACCATCATGTCTGCCTCGTAGAAATAGTATAGTATGGAGTTCGTGGGCACGCAGCAAATAGCGTCGCAAACCTCTTCGTTCGACAAATCATGTAGCTGTGGGAAGTCGGGAGGGTATTCTGGGGGTAAGCTCGTCTCCCGAACGTCCTGTGCATCAACCAAAAGGACGAGTACATTGACTAGCGTTATGAGGGAATGAAGAAGCATCGACGGAGAATGAACTCTGGATGTGGAACAGCCAAGTGTAAGAAAAAGATTTTTTTTGTTGCTCTTAGATTGGAAATGCTGATTCAATGGCTATCTTTTGTTTTTTTCCATCTCGCCAAATATACGATGGTTTTTGTGATGGAATTCCACCCTGGCCGGGCAAGCTGAAACGAGCATTAAGGTAGTCTCGTCCGCAAGTTTTGCACCCACGCAAAATCTATACATATGGTATAAACTTGGTCAGGTTTCTGGTTTTACTGCTTATCAAATGTTGAAAATATATACTGAAAACTAGAACCATGACTTTAAGACCATTCCTGACGGCTTTGTATCGACCTATTTTCAGGTGATATTCATTTTCCACCGGCTACAATTCCCCTGGGTTATATACAGGACCATTATATTTCGGTTAATTGTAGGGGCTGACAGAAGAAAATTTCTCAAACCTGAACGCATTTTGTCAGCTTTAACCAGCCGATGAAATAAAGTTTCTAGCAAATCATGCATATTAATCATGATCGCCTTGTCTGTTTTTCACATGTACCTGATACCTTATCGTATCGTGATCTCGGATAGTATACTGCACAGAACACACTGACTCCATGAGTGCTTATTTGATGATTACATCATCAAAGTCAATGAATAAACGTTGAATAAAAAAGCAGAATTGGTAATTACCATGAAATCATCGTCCACAACAAACTCAAATCACGCCTGAATGAAATACCAGTTATTCTCGTGGTTTTGGCCTTTGCCTTGTGATGTAGTGGTCTTCGTGGCGAGACCGCGAATGTTCTACGGGCCTTATACGAGCCGTTGACAGCAATGATTGCATAAATGTGCCCACGATATTGCCCTATAAAAGCACATTTTTGGGCATAATAGTACCTCAATATTAACACAGAGACAAATAGAATCAATTAGAGACACCCAAAATTCAAAGAGGGGCGAGGGCAAGGCATTGTCGCCCAAGCTTGTTACGTACGGATTCCTAGTCACGTGACCAAATCGGCCACCTCCGCATTATACACATACCGCCCGCCAGCACAAGTAGCCATCAAAAGGGCCAGTTAACCGTGGTAGAGCATAGGTTTGAGTCTAAAATAATTACATATATCGCATAACTAGAAGACTCGCATTCATTTGAAGTGGCCAAAAAAGCTGTTTTCTCCGGTTTCGCCTCAAATTCTCTATCACAAGGTTCTCGTTCTCCACCCACTCAGTCATGCCGAAAAGGAAGCCTGAAATGTCTCTGGCGCACCCGAAAAACACCAACGAATTTGTGTTTGGCGAAAAAGGTGGCCGTGGTAAAAACTTACTGTCGTTTTTGAAGAATCTATCGCTCACTGGGTCGCTGCAGCGCTCGGAGAAAGACTCTCCCGACCACATGCGCAAAGTCAACCTGTCTATCTACGGAAACATGCAGTATGGGTACGAATCGCCCGACCGAGGCGGTCTGGCGCTAACGCTGGTACTGCAAAATAACATTCTGCCCGTTTCCCGTGGGCTGAGGAAGTCGCTGCCGCGCCGGACGGTGCTGTCGAGTTCAGCTATCAATTTGGCGTCCAATTATGGCAAACTCGCGGCACCAGGCCTGCCTCTGCACTCACAGGCGCCAAAATTGCCTATCCGAGCGGCTAGTGCGTCAGCGGGCTCGCCCACACTGGCTTGGCGGCGACAAAAGTACGCCGATCTAGATGACGACTGGGATGCAGATTTCAGCGACATGGGCGAGGCGAAACCCGGCTCAGAGCCGCCAAAGGGTCCTCAAAAGGTAGACTCAAATGGCCAGCGTGGGCTTGCGTCAGTATTTGTGGGCTCACTATTCCCCGATTTGACGATCCAGCTGCAGACAGAAGAAGCGACCGAGCCTCTGCCCAAAACGGCGAAATTCGAGCCTAATCGGGCCGAACCACTGAATCGTGCTCAGGCACGCATTGCTAAATTCACAAGAGTGCTCGGAGACGACGCGCCGGCGGTTAACATACAAGAATTGCGCAAGCTCTCTTGGAATGGGATCCCTCTGGGACTCCGTGCAGTCACGTGGCAGTTGCTCCTTGGATATTTACCTACAAACAAGACACGCCAGCGGCTGATCTTGCAGCGGAAACGGCAGGAGTATGTGGAGGGTATGGCGAAATATGCAGCTCAATTCGACGAGGTCCCTGTATCTGCACTGTTATCGGACTCCAATAATAGAGACAATTCCGCCAACAAGGAGAAACAGCTATTTCATCAGATTAACATAGATGTGAAACGCACGAACCAGACGCTTCGATTGTACCTGTATGGTGCCACTCAGAAATCGCTCAAGAAAATCTTGTTCTTATGGGCGATTCGACACCCTGCCAGTGGCTATGTGCAGGGGATCAACGATATCTGCACGCCCTTTTACCAGATCTTTCTTCAGAATTACTTATGGCAGCTCCAGAGGAAGCATGCGCATGAATTTGGTGGCGCCAATGACGACCTGGCGCTATTCATTCCAGGGCTTCTTGATGAATCCTTCACAGAACCAGAGGAACTAGAGATCTATAATGATCCAAACTTGGCACAACTCTCGTGGGAAAATTTCGATCCAGGAAGACTTTCGTCACGCGTCACGCATATCATCGAGGCTGACAGCTACTGGTGCATCTCGCGGCTCTTGGATAATATCACTGATAACTACATACATGAACAACCAGGAATCATCAAGCAGGTGACCGATCTCCATGATCTCATCGCCAAAATTGATCCACCTCTTGTGCAGCATTTACAGAGCGAAGGGATAGAATTCTTGCAGTTCTCGTTTCGATGGATGAATTGCTTGCTTATGCGAGAACTTTCGATCGAGCTAGTTATACGCATGTGGGACACGTATTTGAGCGAAACGCCCTTGGGGTTCAGTGGTTTCCACATTTACGTTTGTGCTGCATTTCTCATCAAGTTCAGCGCCGAGATCAAAGAGAAGGACTTTCAGGATATTCTTCTTTTTCTCCAGAATCCACCCACGAATACATGGACGGAACAAGATATAGAGTTGATGCTCAGCGAGGCTTTCATCTGGCTGAGTCTCTATAAGAATGCCGGCGCACGGGCGAGATAAGATGATTTAGATTTCCAAAGTTGAATACGGATTTGAGAGAAGTCAGTTCACAAAACTTGATAAGAGTACTTGATCGCGCATATTCTCAGTCAATTACTATTCTCAGGTCTTCAGCCTCCTGGTACCGCGCTTGACTGCAACCTGACTGCGCACCGTTTGTGTGCAGGCCATGTTCACAACGCGACTCAGTCCAATTATCCAAAAATTACAAATTATTAGGTGCTCACGAGCATATAAGGCCCACGGCATCTCGGCACCGGCAGTAATCCCAAATTTGTCCCAGAACTACCTTTTCACAGAAACACTTTCCCTCACCGGACTTTTTAACCGTTCGGGCTCATAACAGTATCACAACAGATTATCCAAATCACGGCTCCCTTAGCAACCCTGTTCAAGATGTCACACACTGCAGGAAGAACAATTTTGGCGTCGACCATCGCCAAGCAATATACTGAGGAAGTAACTCAGAAAGTAAAGGAGCTCGACTTCAAGCCGAAGTTAGTCGGCTTTTTAGCAAACGACGACCCAGCCGCTCAGATGTACGCGAATTGGACCGAGAAAACGTGCGAGTCTCTTGGTTTCACGTACCAGTTGGTGAAAGTGGGGAAAAACGATTTGGAGAACGCTATTGTTGAGGCCAACGGTAACGATGGCATCAATGGTATCATGGTATACTTCCCTGTGTTTGGAGACAAGCAGGATCAGTATCTCCAGCAAGCGATTTCGCCCGAAAAGGACGTGGAGGGCTTGAATTTCTTGTATTATCACAATTTGTATCACAACGTACGGTTTTTGGATGCGCCGATCAACGAGCAGAAATCGATCTTGCCTTGCACACCTCTTGCGATGGTGAAAATTTTGGAGTATTTGGGCATTTACAATAAGCATTTGCCTTATGGAAACAGGCTTTACGGAAAGTCTGTCTTGGTGGTAAATAGATCTGAGATTGTGGGCCGCCCTCTTGCGGCGTTACTAGCAAATGACGGTGCCACGGTTTACTCGGCGGATGTCGACAATGTGCAGAAGTTCACCAGGGGCGACGATTTGCTGATGCGGAGGCACAAGGTGGAGGAATTGAACTACGACGACTTCAAACCGGAGGTGATCGCTCCTCAGTGTGATGTTGTTATCACAGGTGTGCCCTCTGAGATTTACAAGTTTCCCACTGCAAGCGTTGCAAACGGCACGGTGGTGATAAACTTTGCGAGCGCCAAGAACTTCAACGACGATATCAAGGAGAGGGCCGGGTTATACGTACCGTCGATTGGCAAAGTAACGATCGCTATGCTTTTGAGAAACTTGCTACGTCTAATTGAAAACAAAAAGATTAGACAGAGCAAGTGAGCATTCACGAAAAGTTCGATTTTCTCAGAGACTAGAGACTTTAGACCTGAGATCTGAGACTTGAGGCCCATGACTTGAGACCTGAGATTTGGGAACTCAGATTTGAGGAATGTGTCATGTGAATGTGAACGGCAGGCCATTTGGAGTCGCGAGTGGTTTTCCATGACAATAATCAATCAGATAATCAGAAAACAAAAATGATTTTTGAGAAAATGTCTTTTCCAGACTTTCAGATTCTGGGATTTTATGTTAAAGGTACGGAGTCGAGTCAATATGGCGCAAATCAATGGGAGAGTATGGCACAGTCACGTGCGTGCGAGGCAACGAAGGGATAAGTCAATAAACCTAAGCGCCCGAGATGCGTTTATGCAGAATAGTTGGAAAGCTAGAGCAATCACGAATTAATCAATGCACGTCTAATTCAAGTATTTCGCCCTCCAAAGCCAACCATTTCCATGCTTCTTGTCGTCGGTCCCCGGGTGCCGGTCACGTGATGTAAACTTTGTCCCGGGCGCGCGTTTATCTAGATGCGATGGGATATGGCCCTCTAGATCGGTCCATGTCTCAATAGTCTCCACATATCCAGTCAAACACATCACACATACACGAAAGTGACCATGAGCGGCAAAGCCAAGGGCGCGAAAAAAGCGACAAATTCAGTGGACACGCTTGCGTTTACAGAATCGCTTGGGTTGCAGACCTTCCGCAAGGAGCTGCGCAAAACATGGCTCAAACCAGACGACGAGCATTTATTGCACCGTCTCGAAGAGTTGTACCCAGCCGAATATGCAGCCAACACGCTTAAGGCTCGCGAGATCGACTGGGAGTCGGTGGCGGAAAGTTTCCGTGGAGAAAGAAAGGCAAAAGACTGCAGAAAACGGTGGGCGCTGTCTCTCGATCCGAACCTTCGCCGGGGGAAATGGACGCCCGCAGAAGACGCACTTTTGGTGCAGCAGTTCGCCAAGTACGGGGCGCTGTGGCAGCAGGTGGCTCTGCAGATCGAAGGCCGCACAGAACACCAGTGTCTGAAGCGATACTACGAGGTCTTGGACCCAAATGTGAGAAATCGGCTCCAGCCCTGGACCGAGGCAGAAGATCTATTGTTGATTGAGTTGGTCACGCAACACGGCACAAAATGGAAAACCATCGCCAACGAGCTTCAGGGCCGGCCCTCGCTCACGTGCCGCAACCGCTGGCGCAACCTAGTCACCGCCGTGGTGCGCGGCCGCGCCAGCGCCGTTGTAGTGGACAAAATGGCGGCCAAATTCGACGGCAACTTCGAGCGGTTGGCCGAGGGCACGCTACCGCCAGGCCAGGACCCCGTGAAGGACGAAGAGCTCGAACAAGGGTCCACCGAGTCCGATTTGGCGGATTTACAAGGGACTGCATATAGCGAAGACGTGAATAATCGGGCACCTTCGCCCGCCTCAATGGCAGAATCGCGCCCGAATTTACAGAGAACGACACCCGGCGACAGCCTTGTGAGCCCGCTGCCGCGTCAGGCGCCCTGGCAAGAACTGATGCGCACAGGCTTTGCTGAACCTGCTCGGACACACTCGTCGGCGCCGCCGTTGGCCACAGAGTGGCGCTACAGCCTTGAAAGCAATGATAACATGCCCGAGAACGACGCACTACGCTCGCTTGTGGCGCATGGTGGCCAGATTTTGCTGGAACAGCTCGCCAATGCCCTTGTACTGTGTGCAGTACAATACAATTTACAAGTGAATGTTCACCACCACCATCATTACGCGCTGCCGGCACGGCCCTTGAGCGTGCCTTCCATCAGACAAAAGGCACCCAATCCAAACCTGCACGATTTGTCCGGCTTTTCACTCCGCCACCAGGAAATTCTGGCGCTGCCTTTATATGGCACTCCCGACATGTCGAGTCCCGGTCCGCGCAGCTTATTGCTCGAGCCCGAGACGCAGCTAGCACGTTTCCAGCATTTCAACTACCTCCCGCCGCTCACACCCGTGCCAAAACTCCAGTCGCTGGCGAGCTCACCTGATACTAGCGCGAAGGGAAGTACACACTATCACCACCATCACCATTACATGCCCGTGCACGCGCCACGGGCCGACTCTGGCGGGGAAAATGGTGCGGAAAACGGCACTGAGACCGCCGCACGTGACCTGGCGAAGGAGCTGGATTTATTCCGGCTCCTAAACGTGGCGGAATTGAAGATTGATGCCGACGCGGCAGGCAGGCCCGTGCGCTCGGCTTACAAGACGAGGGATAACCTGATGACGCCGTTGCTGCAGGCCGTGCAGATGGCGGCGGCTGCTGACGCTGTGCCGCCGCAATATTACAAGCGCCCAGGCGAGGATTTGATGCTGCTGGCAGCAAAACGGCAGCAAAACGAAAGCCCTACGCTTGATTTTCTCCATGCGCAGGTTGCAACTCCAAACTCGGCAAGCACCAAAGAAATTGCGACCCGGGACGACATGAATGCGCCAGGCGGGATGAATGGGTTTTCGGGCGCTCAGCCGGTTCCGCAGCCGGTCTCACAGCATCATCCGTTGCACTACTCCACCAGCAGCACGTCCGTGAACCCAGAAGATATGGCTGACGAAGAGGACGAGGATTATCTCAGCAGCTGGGGCATGTACGCGATGCGCGACAAGCCGCAGGAGCCACTGGAGATTTCCGAGGAGTCGCTGGCTTGGTTCCCGTTCAACCCGTCATGAATCTGTACGTTCTAGCTGTTGCTGATAGTCAAAATGCATTCGCTAGTAACACGGTTTTAGTGCCAACAAGGCGGCTTGGACTTGGGAGGTAGGGCCACAGCTTGAAGAGCTGTGTCGACGCGAGACAACGAAAGGTTTTCTTTCAACATGCACTATTTATTGATCTTTAATAGCCGTCATTCATTAGCAAATATATCTGAGTGAAAACAAACATACACCAGTCAATAATGAAACAAACAAAATGAACAAGAGACATAACTAAAGTATAATTGCATCCAATTGACGAACTCAGAGCTACCCGGCCCTCTGTGAAACTTACTAACCTAGCCAATCTCTCTTTTCTTACCTTGAATACATGAATTCAGCAGTAATATGCCAATATTGAGCAAACCTGTTCGTAGAAGTGTAAAGGAGTTCAAGCTAGAGAGCGTATTATTGCGCTGATCACCGCTGAGGAATATTTCTGTTACTGAATAAAAACGTAATTTCAAAGAAGAAATGAAATGAGAAGTCATCCTAACTCACATGCTATTCCATCAATCTTTGATGAAACTAATCACGTGAAAGTTTTAGCAAGGCCACGGCCCTACAGGAACACGGACAGCTATGATATCCAAATGTTTGGGTAAAACACAGTCATATCGTGTATCAAATTCTTTTTCATCATTTTCCATAAATCTACCAATTTCCATAAATCTACCAATTTCGAGACATCTCTTTTGACAATCTATTGACACCCTATTGACACCATATTCATAACTTCATATAGCGCAAGACCGCACTTTGACCGCGCTATGCTTACCAAAGACTATATCAAAGGCTCATTACAAGAATTTTATGAGGAAAACAATGACCGAGTATTGTTTTTGCCAATGATATGTATACAGTAAAACCTGTTTATTAGGATCTTGGTCAAAGAAACCATATGGCTATGTTCTTCTTGAGATAAGCAAAAAATTGCATTTCACACCAGAATTCCGCTCTTCAAGAAGATTTCTTGGGTGATATTTCTATTTCTGCTCAATAGATATGATCCTTATAAACAGGCCTGGCTGTACATCTAAGGCACTCTAGTCCTACGCCACACTGCGACACCGCAAAAACCACCCTACAATACCATTATCTATAAATAAACGGTCCTGTAAGAAAGAAAGAAAGAAAGAAAGAAAGAAAGAAAGAAAGAAAGAAAGAAAGAAAGAAAGAAAGAAAGAAAGAAAGAAAGAAAGAAAGAAAGAAAGAAAGAAAGAAAGAAAGAAAGAAAGAAAGAAAGAAAGAAAGAAAGAAAGAATAACATAATAAATTAGCATGAAAACGAAATACAAAGATCAAACAAACTTAATATATCTATATCTATATCTATCTATATCTATCTATATCCAAATCTATCTAAATCTATCTATATCTATATTTATATGCTTGGCCAAGCCCTGGATGGCCCGGCATCCGGCATATAACCCATGCACGTGGGGGTGGTTTGCAATCTCTAGCATCGGCCCCACGTTCGCATTCGGCTTGTACTGATCTAAGCCAAGCTAAGCAATAGGCTAGTCTAGCATCATTTTGGACTCGATAACAAAAAACAAATAGACGCTTTTCAGGTATATGCACACCAAATTGGCTGCACAATTCAAGCTTGGGTCATTCATATTCTAAAATTAACCCCCACTGAAACCAGTTTTGGCCATACATTGCCATTTTGACGTTTTTCCACGCAGTTTCGGCGGGCCTGACAAAAAAAGAGCCGGCCACATCAAACCAACACAAACTGCCATCGAGACAGTTTTTTTGCAGGGGATTCTTGAAGTTTCTGTCTTCAAAGAAGAATGACACATACGGTGGACGAGAACTCGGGAAAGCCGAAGCGGAAACCGCCGCTGGAGACTTCTGGTCACGTGCGCAGTATGGACAATGATACAAATACAAGCCAAGGCGCCAAAACGTCCCTCCTAGACCCCGGGAAAGTGCTGGATGCAGCCTCCGCCAAGGCAAAGTGTCTCTACGTAATCAACCACGAGTTCCGTGCGCTCCAGCTCGATAAACTGATTGCTACCATGTCGGTGTTTGACCTAATAGATCAGTGCGCGGCTCTTTTTGAGCAACTGACGGCACAGATCGGGGAGAATGACGGCGAGGCGTTCAGACTATACGTGCGACTGTTTCTCATCTTTAACTACTTTGTGAATACGTTCATCATGCTCCATTTCAATGGATTTGCGCGGTTCATGGAATCGTCGCACCAGGATTTCATCATCTACTTGAACCTCTACAGCTTCTACAAGCGCGACGACATTTTGCCGCCAGGGGCGTTCTGTGTCACTCCGGAAACGGTGCGTGACTGGGTGGTGGAGTACTTGGTGGAAAAACGCTTGTTGACATTCGATGTGGCTTTGCTTTACGCGTGGCTTGACGAGTATATTGAGTACTTGAAGAACAAGGAACTGTTTACCGATACAGAGTTTGTGTACGAAAACGAGCACGCTGATTCAATTGGCGGTGAAGTCGGCGAAATCGGGAAAACATCTGCCCTGGTTTTGAACCCGGAAGACGCTTTTGAAGATGATATGCTCGATTTTAGCACCAGGTTTCCCGACCTACTGATTCTGCTGCATTATGAATCTCTCCCCGCAGGAGAACGGGCAAGACTGGGCAATACGGATACGAGCCCTTCTTGCAGAAGCCCGAATACAAGGCACCACGTGCCGCCGCTGGGCACATTGGAGAAGGCCCCGTATCCCATTTCAGACAATATACAGGAAACAACGACGCTACCGTATCCTGCCGAAAACGCAAACATGGGCGGTACAGCTTATATCATGAGCCGTCCACGCGTGCCGCTACCCACGGAACCATATAAGCTGCAGCTCAAACCCACACAACGGCCGGAATTGCCCCATCCGGGCCGGTCACGTGACCCACAGTTTCCATCCAACGGCTCCACCTCCTATTACACGCCCGATATGGCACCGGTAATGGATCAAAGAATGGGTATAAGCCTGGGAACCCGTACTGGTGTCA
>JAKTUB010000130.1:2045-22159 GCA_030556465.1 Metschnikowia picachoensis
AAAAAAAAAAAAAAAGGACGAACCAACCTTAAACGGACATGTACTGTATACAAACAATCTAGTCACGTGGTGGCTTAATGCCTGGCAAAAGCAAGCAACACAGAATTCTGTGCGCGCTCAGGTACTTGGAGGAAGACAGCATTCACGCCACCGGGCAACGTTGACGACCCACAGTCATTAGAGTACTCTTCAGGAAGTGTTGGATCTTTTGTACAAGGGTAATCAATCAACAGAGTTTCGAAAAGTGGTAATGTGGTGCTATATGCATTATGTGTTGCTTAAAAGATCCAGCCAAAGCATTTTTCATAAAGCCATGTAATGTTCTTGGGATTTCCCTCAGCGTCCCTGATCGCCTTCTCTTCCCTATCGCGCTCTTGGAATTTGGCCTCTTCCGCGTCAACGACATCTCTGTACGTGAGTAAGTCGACTTCGTCAGCTTTGAGAAACTTGGTCTTCTTGATGAACTTGTATCCAAGGTAGGCAGCGAAAAATACAGGAAGGATAATGTATCCCGTGATGAAGGTCTTGTATGGGAAGTCATCGCCCAAGAACACAGTATAGTTCTTGATGAGAATGATGATGACACAAAGAACAAATGCAATGTAGGTGCCGTATGGTTGAAGCGGAGCACGATAACTCAAATCCGTCTTTCTGCTGAAGCCCTGTGCCTTGAGTGCCTTCATGAAACGCATGTGGAGCACAAGAATACAAGCCCATGTAATCAAGCCCGTCAAAGAAACAACATTCACGAAATATGTGAAAATGTCTGAGGAAGAAGAGTCCGTGGTCATGAAGGCCAAGCAACAGAAAAGCGAGCCGAGAACAATACCATAGTATGGTACACCCATCTTGTTTGTTTTGGCGAAAAACTTGGGTGCATACCCGGCAACAGCAAGTCCGTAAACGGTTCTCGAAGCAATGTACAAGTCTGAGTTGGCGGCGGAAAGAACGAAGATCAAAATACAGGCGTTGATCACGTGGTCCAAGCCGTCGATTTTGGCATTCTTAATGGCAATAACAAACGGAGACGCAGATGCTGTAGAGCCTTTCGCACCCAAGAGCAACGGGTCATTAGAGGCGACGCACATTCCCAAGAACAAGATGGACAAAATGTAAAAGAACAAGATACGGTAGAAAGTCAACTTGATGGCCTTGGGAATCGCCTTTCTTGGTCTAGCACACTCGGCGAAAGTAATTCCAACCAATTCGGAGCCAGTGTAGGCGAAAGTGGCAGTTACGAGAACAGACATGAAGGCCAAGAAGCGGCCTTTGCTTCCGCCAATCTCAATTCCTCTTGCACTGTCTTTGAAGATGTTGAAACCACCTGGGTCCTTCCAGTAGCGAAAACCAAGTCTGTCTTTTGTTGGGCCACCACCCAAAGCGATAACCAAAAGCAAAATTATAAGGCCAATACATGTGAGGACCTTGACACAGGATAACCAGAACTCGATTTCACCAAAAAACTTCACACCAAGAATGTTTACTAGAACGATGATAACGAGAAATACTGCAATCCACACACCCGCATTGACTTTCTCGGTGGACACCCAAAACGACATCACAAGCGAGCCCGCGACCAATTGATTTGCTGGAAGCAACAAGTATTTGATTAAGTAGACCCATCCACAGGCAAACCCAAGAGCTTCATCGACATACCTGGTTAAATAACCGGCGAAACCATCAGCCAAGGGCAAAAATGTGGCGACCTCACCCAAAGCACTCAACACCATGAAAACAACAAATCCAATAAGAGTGTATGCAATAAATATTCCACCAGGCCCGGCGTTTTTCAATGCAGATCCGGTACCGATCAACAATCCCGTTCCCAACGCGCCACCAATGGCGATCATAGACAAGTGCCTTGCTTCCAAGGCCTTCTTTAATTCCTTTCCAGCGCCAACCTGAGTTTGTAGTTGCGGGTTGGACATCTGAACAGACAAGTTGTACTCGGCTGTGTGACGAGAAAGGACATCGTCAGAGTCTGCATGTTTCTCGATATCCGTTAGCATTTAAAGTTGTGTGGTGACGGCGTAAATAGACGAAAATAATGCTTTGAGGGTTGTGGTGCAAATATTATTACTGCGTGTTTGAAATGAGGATTCGTGAGGAAGAAAAAGAGAAAATAGTTTGCTTTAAAAGAAGAAGGCTGAGCCTTACTAAGCAAGACGTGATGGGGCATCTGGTGCCCGGCTCTCTAGGGCATAACTATCCTAATCATGTTGCAGCCAAGAAAAAGCAGCTTCGCACGGCTTGCACATGACCCCCGCAATATGCGATTCTGCATATATCAGAGGGCACTTTTCTTGACTGAGTTGAAAGATCTTTATGTTTGGCCCCAGTGTTACGGAATCGCATGACGAAAAACGAAATAAGTGCATCCTACGTGAGTTCCAAGCCTGTGACTTTGTTATGCGTGATCATTACGGGCAGTTCATCACAGGCATAATTGCGACAATGAATACGTGGGATGCACATACGAGGAGAACAGTGATGCATCAGCCTGCATCAGAGCAAGTGAGATGCATAAGCCGTCGCAAAAGAAAAGATTGAAACACAAAGCGAATCTGTCAAAAGATAAGCCAAGCCCGAACTCCAATCTTAAACTTTGCTCAAACAATGGCCGGATAACGACAGCCTCGGCAGCAACAATAAACGCGAACGATCTGAGCTCGGCTTGTGACATGTATGATTTGCAGTGCAAGCAGGATCCGACGTTCGATAATGAAGAATTTGACTCTGAAGTGTAGGCAACCAACATGAAACCCAAGAAGAAGTCAAACGGTTTTGGCAAGGCATTTGTTGAGCCTTGAATTCTGGGCCATTCCAAGATAGTTAGTAATGTGGATATATGCAATAAACGATAAACTTCATGGTCAAAATGCCGTGTGACATAATGTGGGGAATCGTTTAGGTCCGAGGTGAAAAAAACCAGGCACCTAGCGGGGCTTCCGGGCGGCCGCGATAGTACCAGGGCCCGAGGCAAAAAGTAAGAAATTCAGACATGAGACAACAAATATGTCGATCAGGCCACATCTTTAAAGTTCCCAATTTCTTTTTCGATACCGGGAAGCTCCTGTCAGTAAAACAATAGCGGGTGCTTATCTGCAGTCTCATGCCAAGAAAAGTTTCGGGCGCATTGGGCGCGAGCGTCATCTCTCGACGCGTGATAAGAGATTGCTCACCCACACGACCTTTGAGGGCACCCGCCTTTCCCCGCTCACGTGAGCCCGTTGAGCTCTACCTAAGTGACCATGCAGGTGATATATGCCAACGCTTTTTCCCAAAAAAAAATTTTGGTCTGGAAGCGCAACATGATCACGTTCGCATTCAAAGAAGTAAGTCGTGATTAAAGCGGAAATCTCGAACGCGAACTAAAATATGGGTTTAGATCAGATCTTAGTTGTGCGGAATTTGATAAGCGAGACCGACAGCATGGAGGAACGTACCGGTACCGGTACTAGTGGTGCTGCGCAGGAACAAAGGTACATGATCAAATCTTAGCGCATTCTGAGATCGATAACGCGCGAAACAATGGCGGGGTCTAGAAATGGACGAGATGTTATGTCCGATAAATAGACCCTGGATATCCGCATGGTTTTCTGGGGTTGGTTCTCCAAACAAGAGCTGGACTCAGAATGGTTTTATACAACGAAAAAGATATTAAACTGTCACAGTATTCGGTGGACATCGAGCAATTTGTCTCTCTAAACAGAAACTTCATTTCTTCAGGAGCTAAGGACTTCGACGATAAACTTGATGTTGAAAAGTATGGAACGACGAAAAGAAAATTATCTTCTCGTCATGTATCGCTCATGATCATTGGCCAGAGTATTGGCACTGGTTTATACATTGGTTTAAAGACTCCTTTGCAGCAATCGGGATCACTCTCGCTTTTTACTAGATTTGTGCTTTGGGCAGTCACAATGGTGTGGCCTTTAATGATGGCCGTGGGGGAGATGTGCTCTTACTTGCCCATCAAGGGATCTTTTTTGCACTACGCTGCCAGGTGGCTCGACCCTGCCATGGGCTTTGCCGTCACGATTATCTACTTATACACTTCGCTCATGTTTGTGTGTGTGGAAGTGGTTGCATTTGCCTCGATCATAAGCTACTGGACAGATGCATCGCCGGCGATATTTATCACGATATGCTTGGTGTCTATCTTGTTTTTCAATGTATTTGGTGTCAACTGGTACGGCGAGATAGAGTTTTTCTCCTCTATTCTTAAAGTCATCCTCATTGTTGGTCTCATGTGCTTCAGTTTGATCGCCATGTGTGGTGGAAACCCTCACGGCGACGCTATCGGATTCCGCAACTGGACGGAAGGTGATCTTTTCCGCGAATACCTTGTCTCGGGCTCTACGGGTAAGTTCTTAGGGCTCTGGAACGTGCTCATCTATGCTGCTTTTGCTTGCGGGGGTGCTGACATGTTGGGAATGATTGCCGGCGAGGTATCGCAGCCTAGAAAGAATATCGCTCTTGCCGCGAAGAGGACTTACATCAGAATCTATTTGTTTTACATCGGTGGTATTTTCTTCATGAACTCATTATGTTCTTCTGTCAACCCTGACTTGGTTGCAGCTGCAGGACAGGCTGGTGCCGCTTCATCCCCATGGGTGATTGGTATCAAATCTGTGGGTGTGCATGGGTTAGACTCGGTAGTGAATGCAGTGGTCATGACCTCCGCCTGGTCTTGTGGCAACGGTTATACTTACGGTGCTGCCAGAAGTGCTTATTCCGCCGCCTTGGCAGGCTACCTTCCTCGTGTCTTCGCCAAATGCCTAGGCAATGGCTGCCCCATTGTTGCTGTTATTTTCTCAATGCTTGTGGGCTGCTTGTCCTACATGAGTGTGTCAAAGTCTTCCAACACCGTTTTCAACTGGTTCATCAATTTGTCCACCACCGGTTTGTTGTGCACGTACTTGGTAATGTGGATGTGTTACTTCAAGTTCAGAAAAGCTGTGAGGGCGCAAAACTCTGACCAGCTAGATGATAAGTACTTCAAGGTCCCTGGATTGATGTCTCCTTGGTTGTGCTACTGGGCTGCTTTCTTTAACTTTATTGTGCTTTTCTTCAACGGCTTTTGGGCGTTCTTCCCAGGTCACATCACCGTGGCCAACATCTTAACTTCCTATTTTGCGCCAGTCTTTTTCGTGGCGCTCTATTTGGGCTGGAAGATTTTTAGAAAAACCCACTGGAGAACTGACTTGGAAGCCGATATTACCACGGGTAAACTTGAAATCGACGAGGAGGAGGCCTTGGAGAGGGATGAGATCGAGGCTATGCCCAAGAAGGAGGGTTTACTCTGGAAAGTGTGGTACAAGACCTCTGACATCCTCTTCAACTAGACGTACAAATTTGCTTTTCCAGCGTCGTATGCTGCCTGTATTATATACACTTGTGACTTGGGTTGTTTGCACGCTCGTAAATGTCGCCTTATTGTTGAATCACGGACATTGTCGCTGAGAACAAATACCCTGCATGAGCACATTTTTCCTTCCATGTTATGTCGCTCAGAGGTGAGTGGACCATGAACTTACTCATCAGGGCACTGAAGGGTTCGAAAGGGGTGGCTGAGGTGGCTGAGGTGGAATTAGATCTAGTCATGATGATACTGATTTAACTTTCTATAGAATTAGTTAATCAAATGAGTCCTGTAATGGAAACCCATCCTCTTATATATCCAACTTCCCACGTATCACCTGCTGGTGCTTTCCTGAGTATTCCGTGAGGCTTCACAGTCTAAAATACTAATCTTGATATATACCACTGTACCCATTGTTCATAGCCGGGAAACATCTTGCATGCTATCGATCAGGAAGGTACAGCATAACACCATACTCTCCCGAGAAGCCCTAGTCAGTCAGTACAAACGAGAAAAGAGGATCTTGGCAGCGTCTTAGTCATTACATATGCAGTATACATTGTGCGACTAGACCAGTGTTGCGAATTACGATAGAAAAACGATAAAATTACGAATTACGAAACGATGACCTAGAATTATCGTCATCGTTTTTTAAAAAACGATAAGATGACCTGGAATTATCGTCATCGTAATCGTAAATCGTAATTTTATCGTTTTTTTATTGTTTTTTATTGTTTTTTATCGTTTTTTAATCGTTTTTTTTATCGTTTTTTTTTACGATTTTGATGACTTCAATTTTCGTTTTTCGTTTTTCGTCATTTCCATCGCAATGTCGTTTTTCGTATTACGAAAAACGATAAATTACGATAGCGCGCAACACTGGACTAGACCTTCCCTGAACCTCTCTCGTCGAACTCATCTCAAGCTGCGCGTAATTATGCACTATGCAAGTCTCGATGAGATGGTCTGCTCACATCTGGCATAATTTGTATGATGACAGATTCGATACCCCAGATACTCATGTTTGGCAAACAAACAAAATAAAAAATATAAAACAATACAACACAACAACACAATGCCTGTGAGCGAAATAATCACAAAGCTCGCAGACGTTCGAGTATCTACGCAAACTACTGAATCGGTACCGACGTCTCAGGACACTGTTGAACACACCATGACGAAAGCAGAAGAAGATGCACTTCTACAAAAAATAAGTCCTCTTTTCAGCGTAAGAGATACGGCATATGGTGGCAAAGGATGCTTTGCGAGTCAGAAGATTGCCGAGGGCACAAGTCTTTTGAATGTGGACTTACCGGTTGGAAGCGCGGTGGTGAGACCTTTTCGCAAGGAAGTATGCACATGGTGTTTCCATTACGACAACGGACGGTCAATGAAGTTTCGGCTCGTGGACAAAATCTACTTTTGCTCCGATGACTGTCGATCTAACTTTGTTGCATACGACTTCGATGGCTCCCTCACAACCACATTGTGTGCCGCTGAAGACTTGTATGTGAAATGCGCCGGAGAAATTTCTGAAGAAGATGTTCCGGAAGATGAGAATGAACTTTTGAAAGTTTATGATGAGCAATGGAAATCTGTTTGTGAATGGGAGTCACGCGTTTTCCGTTTAAAACCGTCCAAGAGACCCTTGCATTACCCCACAGTCACTGCTGACGACTATGCTGAAATCAGGTACGTGATCAGCATTCTCCACAACATGAGTCGGTTCAAAAACCAAGATTATGGTAATAAAGAATCTGCAAACAGTAATGAGACGCCTTTTTTAGGTGACTTATCACCTATCTCGAGAAAGGAATTTGAGATAAAAGCTTTCAACATTCTACAGTCGTCTGAAATGGACAAGGTGAAAAGGTACCCCTTTTATTTGGTCTCGTACATGAATATATACAAGTTTGTGCGCTTGATTTGCCCCGAAAGCTGGCTACCATTTGTCAACCCACAAAGTATACGAGAAATCATCGGGCGCAACCTCACGAACGCATTTGGCATATGGTCTCCCGTCACACAGGAGGGCGAAGAGCGAGAGTTTTTTGGGTTCGGAGTTTATCCTTCTGCGTCCTTTTTCAACCATTCTTGCGCTTCCAACATCCGGAAGGTCCGGACTGGTGCCAGCTACGAGTTCATTGCCTCGAGGGATATTCTGCCGGGAGAAGAGTTATGTATTAGCTACGCCATCAATGGTGATGAACCGGTCGCTGAACGACAAGAACTTTTGCTGGAATGGTTCTTCACATGTGGTTGCAAAAAGTGCATTCTTGAGTCTGAAAATGTATGAGCATTGAATCTATATGACTATCGCGTGAAATCGTATTTTTCGTAAAACTGTTTGAACTTCTGGCTTTCGTGTGTCTCCTGCTCAGTTGTTTGCCTACATCTGTCCCATCTCACTCTTTTCGGTAGTCTTAGAAGAAAAGCCAAAACTCTTCTAGGCAATTGCAAATCCAAACTTTTGTTCTCTTCCAAATCGGTGATATAGTATATTCTCGTTTTGCTGACGCATACCGTGAATTGCACATAGTTCCCACGTTTCAAAATACTTTCCCGCTCAACATCAGTGGCAGAGAACTTTTCGAAATTGAGTTTCGAATTGTATTCAAATGTTTCGTTATTGATACGACATTTCTCGTCCAATGCACGTTCGAACATCTTGTCAATGAGGCCCTTTCGCACGGGCACCATTTGTATGTGAAAGTGAACGTTTTCGGGACGACCGATTTCATAAAAAATGACGTCGAATCCCTTTTCATCGAACGCATCCGTCAAAGACTGTTTGTACATCTCGATTTCTTCTACCAATTCTGCAGAACTTGACAATGTAGGACTGTGTTCAATTGGGATGATGATCGCGTGTCCCGAGAATTCTAAGTCTCGCCCTGGCCGCGTCAAAGGTCCTTTGGCAACGGTCAAGTAAGAAAGCTTGCCGATCGATACAATCATGTGGGATTCGAGTTTTGGATTGGAAAGACAGAAAAAACAGTCCGAAGGGGCCACCACCTTGATCCGCTTAGTAGATGGCTCATCACTTTTGAGTCTCTGTAATCTGTAGTTCTCAACGGGGATTTCAATTTCGGCCTCTCGCTCACGTTTCGTCAGGTCTTGAAGAAAAGGGTTTGTGTCTGGTGAAGACACTTCATCGTTCCCATTGTCGATGCCAAAAGCGTAAAACCATTTATTGCCGCTACCCTCACGGGCTAGAGACACAAATCGATAACTTCTTGTAGGGCTCCATGTGACAGTACTATGCTCATAGACTTTACCCATTTCTGAGCCGGCTGCAAAGTGGTACCTCGGTTGAATCTGCTTCACGAACTCGTCAACCTTCCGGTTACCCACCAAGGTTAGCTTTTGATGCGCAGCGATGCAATATGGCCAGTCGTACGAGAAAAGCACATCTGCTTTTGTATTGATATCTAGCTCATCTCCTAGTGGAATAGTGTCGTTTAAAAAAGCCAACGTGATGCCACATTCTAGCTTCAAAAACGCACTTCGACTTGTTAAGCATGTGAAATTTGGTCCGATATCAACGAATTTCCCTTCCTTTTCCAGATTCCCGAAGAAATACGTGGGGGCATCGGGCACGGTCGCCGGCATTTCCATTGGAAGACAGCTGCCCAACATAATCACCGCCAGAAACGGCCCGTTCTTCGCATGTTGCAAGTTTGCCTTTTTTATGATCAGCTCAATGTTTTCTGCGCTTGGATAAAGCACTAGGAACTTGGATTTCATGGTTTGCAGTACATTTGTAAACCCCAGAATCGGCCCTAGTGATAACTGGCTCATCGCTATATGTGCAGGTCCGTATCAACGCTGCACGTAACGTAAACATACGTCACTCAAGGCAGATGAAAAGCAGAAGGAATAAAATGGCATGATATTTGAAAAAGAGACACTTCATCATTGGTGGCTGATAATTGATGGTTCTAAAGAAACGCTGAGTCTCGTTGGTGGTTCTAAATGACACTCATTTCCCAAGAGTTAAAGTATCCTGAACATCCACGTCAAAATCGAAGATGAAAGGCGCAAAACGGAACTTTATGTGACCTTTTTCTTCTATCACCCAAATAACAGATAACAAAGAGGAATTTAACATTCTTCCGCCTCAATTTCGTCTTTACTGTGCATGCCCTTTGGCCATAATTTATGCCAAGCCGCATATCTAGGGCTTCAGACCTACTCGCGCCTCATGCACGTGACACACGTATAGTGAAGCAGTATACCGGCCCGCGGCACACGCACTGTCTGCAGTGTTGAAAATTTTGTCCCTGCTTACCAGAAAAAACATTGTCAGAAAATCCTCTTCTCACTTCTAGTTACATCAACAGTATACAAAAATGGGTAAATCGTATGTGTGAATGTGTGTGTTGGCCCAACACGGCTACCAAGCCCCATGTGATGAAAGAAAATCTCGAAATGTTACGAAATGCAAATGAATCTATGACCTTATTCCCCGGAGCCATTTATCACAAAAGTCTATTGCGAACGCACTATTTTTCAAGAAAGGTTCACCAGTTTCATACACCCATCCCCCAAGATGACACGAAGTTGCATATTTCTCGACTGCGACAATCTCGACTGCTACCATGACAAAAGGGCCTTTATTGTGAAATTTGTATTCCATGAGATGACATGGACCTATCGACCACTATGATTAAATATTCACAAAGCAGGCCTGTTCAGGCACTGTGAGACTCATCAAAACCCAGTCGATTCGCCCCAGTAAACATTCGAGACTTCACATGCCAAATATTCACAATAAATACTAACAAGTCAGACGCGGTTACAGATCTGGTACACGTTACATGTTCCAACGTGACTTCAAGAAGCACGGAATGGTGAACTTGTCCACGTACTTGACCATCTACAAAGTCGGTGACATTGTGGACATCAAGGCCAACGGTTCTATCCAAAAGGGTATGCCCCACAAGTACTACCACGGTAAGACTGGTATCGTTTTCAACGTGACCAAGTCTTCTGTTGGTGTCATCATCAACAAGGTTGTTGGTAACAGATACATCGAGAAGAAGGTGAACTTGAGAGTTGAGCACGTCAAGCACTCTGCCTGCCGTAAGGAGTTCTTGGAGAGAGTTAAGATCAACGCTGCCTTGAGAGAGGAGGCTAAGGCCACCGGCAAGCAGGTTGTGTTGAAGAGACAGCCAGCCCAGCCAAGACCCGCTAAGATCGTGTCTGCTGACGGCAACGCTGCCCAGACCTTGGCCCCTGTCCCTTACGAGACCTTCATCTAAGCTGTATACTCCGTTTAATACATTATCCTGTAAGACTTTTGTTTGTGTAATATTTCTAGTTCCCGTTATAGGGAAGAAAGCTCGCCTGGCTATGTCTCTTGCCTAATCGAGACTTTTACTACATTGTTTTCTGAGATCTTGGGAATGGTTCGGGGATGACGTCTCGTGAAAAAAATTAAAACATTGCTCTTAGCTTGACCATGGCAGAGCCAAATGCGACTAGACACTCATCGTTACAGTCCGATTGATATGTAAGTGATGGAAGAAACAAAAGACAGTCTTGATGCAATGAAAACCTGGCGCATTTCCTTTCTCTTTGACCACTTGGAACAAGCCACTGAAGCTAGTTCAGTACGCCAAAGAAATAAAAAAATAAAAAGATTAAAAAATTGACAAACAGAAACATTCAACATCGATCAAATACTACCAAAAATATGATAACAAGACCAAAACTTTGGTAACATTGCCTTGTCAAGCCACAAGTTAATACTGACATCTCAACCTGTCAGTACAGAGAATTTGTGAGAAGGGGGGTAAGAATCAGCCCGCCGTCACAAGAAATGAAGGGAGAATGACTTTTAGCCGACGGCACGCGTAAGCCCTAACTTACGCATATGTGTTGCTACATGACCTTCCACGGGTCAGAATTTCTTTCAGCGTTTGTGTTAAGTAACAAGAATGGTTGCGCCAAACACCGTCACCAGTAAAACCCAACATCCCCGTACGGGGTTGCATTTCCGGGGGAATCGGCATCCGAAGACGCCGACTCAACCCCAGAGGGAATTGTAAGGAAACACGCGAGACTTCATCATATGTTATAAAACGTGGAAGGTCATATGATGAGTAAAGTAAGTTTGGCAGCAGATGATATTCTTAAATAGTCGCGGGTCGGGTAACGCCTGCGGCCGCACCCTCGCCCTTCGCAAATGCCACACGAAATCAACGCTGCCAAAGTCTGCCCTTCATCTTACTGTGCAGGCCCTCATCTCCGAAGATTTGAAAACCATCTTCTTATCAAAAGCCAAGCAGATGAAAATGGCGAAAAGAGAGGCTAGTAAATCAATCAGGCGCGCAGATAAAAAGGCAAAAGTGCTCAAATCTGCAAACAACCTTTTATCCGAAGATGAGATTACGTCGTTAGCTACAGAGACTTTGGAGAAGTCAAAGTATAACAATTTAGTGGATTTGTTGGCGCAATACGACGAGATTGAGTCTATCTTGACAAAAGAAGAAGATGATGTTGTGGAGAAGTCTGCTCGCCACCTTACTGTCAGTGTCTACAGGTGCTTTGAAAAATTTTTGGAGGAGAATATAATGGACACACAGGTGAAAAGTGAGAAAAGACAGCTTGTGGCCAAATGGTTACAGGACAAGTACGAGAAGTTCAAGGTTACATTGTGCAAATTGATACAAACTGAGCTTGCATTTTCGCTGTCGCTTCAATTAGATGCTTTGGACCTCATGTTAGGCTTGATCAAGTTAGAGGCTCAGGCCACAAAAGAATTCCCAGTTGAAACATATCAAAGCCTTGTGAAGCTGTTGCTTCTCAGTGATTGTGGGGAAGTCTTGGGGGACGAATCTTCGAGTAACTTTTTGTTGCTAGAATTTATCGACAAGTTCTCGAAATTCTGGGATTTGCAGGTGTTTTTCTTCGAAAAGTCTCTCGTGGAGACCATATCCACCTGGAATGACCTTCCCAATCAAAAAAAGGTCCAGCTTTTCAGCAATTACTTTACCGTCATCCGCGGCGGTCTTTCGTACACTGCCAATTCTGATGAACTACGTGACTTGCCGATTTACACCGGGATAAAACTTCCATCTACCGCATATAAAGCCAGCATCAAGACGCGTTACCAAAAATGTCTCTTGGAGATCTTGCGGATCACCGAGCTTTCGCCTGCACAATACAAGGCGTTGCTTCTCATATTGCATAAACGTGTGATACCATACATGGGCGTTCCCGCAAGTCTCATGGACTTCTTAACCGATGCCTATGACCAAGAGGATGATGAGGTAGTACCTATTCTTGCCCTCAATTCCCTTTGGGAACTCATGAAAAACTATAACTTGGAGTACCCGGATTTCTACACGAAGCTTTATTCGCTCCTCACGCCGGACCTCATGTACACACGGTACCGGTCCCGTTTTTTCCGTTTATGTGACTTGTTCTTGAGCTCTACACACCTTGCAGCTAAGTTGGTGGCCTCTTTCATCAAAAAGTTGGCCCGGCTTTCCTTGGCTGCGTCCTCTCCAGCAGTGGTAATTGTCATCCCGTTCATCTATAACCTACTCAAAAGACACCCAACGTGCATGGTGTTACTCCAGAATACCACCGCGGATGCTCAATATAATGATGCATATGATGACGCAGAGAAAAACCCGTTGAACACGGGTGCCATGGGTTCCTCGTTGTGGGAGTTAGAGACGCTCATGTCGCACTATCACCCCAACGTGGCTACGTTGGCGAAAATGTTTGGCGAGCCATTTAGAAAGCCAAGCTACAACATGGAAGATTTCTTGGACTGGAGCTATTTGACATTGTTGGAAAGTGAAAATACGAGAAAATACAAGGGAATGGCCTCGTTGGAGTACGAGGAGTGGGCTTCCCTTTTCAACAGTGGCAACGACGAAAAGGTGTACATCGAGGGATGGGCTCTTTAAATAGATAGTTCAATTTTGAAAATATACTTGTTTGCCGACTCTGTTGTCTTTGCAGTTGGAGAACCATTAATGTTTGAAATCCCGGTCGGAATAGCCATGGGAACATCCAACGTGGGCAAATGGTGAATGACTTTCTAACCGCTTAGAGATTAATATACCAATCGAAATTAGCTACTTTTGGCTTTCTTTGAGAGATAATTGCATGCAAAGCCTGACTCCGTACTTTTTGTAACAAAAATATTCCATTTCGCGGCCTTCCGGAAAAGAGCTTACTTCTTGAAGGACCCAAAGCGATTGGGCACTTGAAGTGGTTCTGCTCTTCGTTAGATCCAATGTATTGGTGTTCACAGAGAATGCACGAGTTTGATGTGTGATCAAGCCTAATGCTTCATAGAGTGGTACACGCTGCGAGAGAATTCTTGTACTGTACGGGCTAGCATGGCTCGATAAACAACACGCGGTACTCATTCCAGTTTGTTAGTTAGGTATGACTGAAAGTGAGGATATCGAGCCTAGGGCTATGCTACATACACTGGGTTCTGAGAGGATATTTTCAATAAGGACAAAAACGTGTTTTCTGATAGCACCTTGAATATTCGTGGAAAATACCCTAATCTAGTATCATAAGAGCTATTATGGCGGTCAATGCCGTCGCCGAATGATGCTTGTATCATGTACATAGAAAACTACTCCAGGCTACGCGTGCTGATCCTTTTTACCGGAAGGCATTCATACATAAATCCGTGGCTGACGGCGACTTATTACCCGAAATTTATGCTTTTTTACGTGGTGCAGGGAGGCGCGTCTCTCACGCCTGTGAATTTAATCCCGATTTGGAAAGGTGATTACGCGCATGGACGCAGCGCGGCGAGCAAAAAAAAAAACGTCCCTAAAAGCCATTCAACTTTCTTTAACAGCCACACGCTTTTTTTGCACTTGAGCCATAATTTTGGGAAAGGGAAACGAAAACAAATTGAGAGAAGCAACCAGAACGTCGATTTTAAATCTGGATCAAAAGGCCTTCTAAGCACAATTCATCACCACTTTATATCACCCGCTTGAAATTCACTCACATGGAAGACACCCCTTTTGAGCAGCCGGTAGACGCCGTCTTTGGCGACCGCGTGCGCAGATTCCAAGAGTTCTTGGATCAAATAGGCGGCCAGGGCATAAATTACCGCAACGAAATCAAAGATATGCTCACCAAGGGCAGATATAGACTCTCGGTTTCCGTGGATGAAATCCGGGATTTTGACGTCGAGTTCTGGCGCGGGTTGTTAAATCAGCCGGTCGATTTCTTGCCCGCGTGCGAGCGTGCACTCCGTGACACTGTGTTGACGATTTACGACCCAAATGACGAGCGGTTTGAGCCTTTGGACGACGACCAGCAATTCTATGTGCTGTTGAAGGGCGCTTTTGGTGACCACAGCGTCACAGCACGGACCATTACCGCAAACCACCTCCTGACAATGGTATCGATCGAGGGAATTGTTACGCGTGCATCGTTAGTGCGCCCGAAAGTGGTGCGACTGGTGCATTATGCCGAGAAAACGGCGCGTTTCTACGCAAAACTGTACCACGACAATACCACCTCGTTCGACGCGATCTCAACCCCCGCGGTATACCCGGTGGAGGACCCTGATGGCAACAAATTGACACCCGAGTACGGCTTTTCCACGTACCGTGACCACCAGAAAATATCTGTTCAGGAAATGCCCGAAACGGCACCTGCCGGGCAGTTGCCGCGCCTGGTGGATATCGTTTTGGATGACGACTTGGTCGACACCGCAAAGCCGGGCGACCGTGTCCAGGTGGTGGGTGTGTACCGTGCGTTGGGTGGCGCGTCCAACAATTCGCTGTCGTTCAAGACGGTGATCTTGGCCAATGCAGTATACCCATTACACGCGCGGTCGAGTGGCGTGGCAGCGCACGAGAAGTTAACCGATGTTGACGTGCGGAACATCAACAAGATGGCCAAAGAGAGGCGGATCTTTGATTCGTTGGCGCACTCCTTGGCGCCCCTGATCTACGGTTTCGACTACATCAAGAAGGCGGTGTTATTGCTTCTCTTTGGAGGGCTTGAAAAGAACTTGGATAACGGGACTCATTTGAGAGGTGATATCAATATCCTTATGGTAGGAGACCCGTCCACAGCCAAATCGCAGATGCTTCGGTTTGTGCTCAACACTGCGTCGTTGGCCATCGCCACCACCGGTCGTGGCTCTTCCGGTGTGGGTTTGACCGCCGCTGTCACCACAGACAAGGAAACGGGCGAGCGTCGCTTGGAGGCAGGTGCCATGGTATTGGCGGACCGCGGTATTGTGTGTATCGACGAGTTCGACAAGATGTCCGACGTCGACCGTGTGGCCATCCACGAGGTGATGGAACAGCAGACGGTGACTATCGCCAAGGCCGGTATCCACACCTCGCTCAATGCGCGGTGCTCCGTCATCGCTGCGGCGAACCCGGTGTTTGGCCAGTACGACGTGCACAAGGACCCTCACAAGAACATCGCGCTTCCAGACTCGCTTTTGTCGCGGTTTGATCTTTTGTTTGTCGTCACCGACGATGTCAACCAGGCCAAGGACCGCACTATCTCTGAGCACGTGTTGCGCATGCACCGCTTCATCGCTCCAGGCTTGGCCGAGGGCGAGCCAGTGCGCGAGACAGGGCTGGTACTGTTGGCTGCGGGCGTGGAGGAAGTCGATGACGGCGCCGAGCAGCCGGTTTTCGAGAAGTTCAACACGCTTCTCCACGCCGGCGTTGCGCGCCGTGCCGCCAAGAGCGCCATACCCACGATCGTGCTGATTCCGTTCTTGAAGAAGTACATTCAGTATGCAAAGCAACGTATCCGGCCTGTGCTCACGAAAAAGGCCTCGGACTACATTGTCGGCACGTATTCGGGCTTGCGTAACGGAGACCCGGCCGAAAACAATAAGCGCACGGCGCCCGTCACCGCGCGTACGTTGGAGACTTTGATTCGTTTGGCAACTGCCCACGCCAAGGTGCGCTTGTCGAAAACAGTCGACGTCAAGGATGCAAAAGTTGCCGAGGACTTGCTCCGCTACTCTTTGTTCAAGGAGGTCGCCAAGAAGTCGAAGCCCAAGCGCAGAAGAGTCACGGTGTACGGCGATGCTGAGGAGGAAGAGGAGGAGGAGGAGGAGAGCGAGTCGGAGGCCGAGCTCGAGGCCGAGTTTGAAATGCAACTTGCGCCTGATTCACCGCCACACATTCGCGAGACCACGGAATCCAGCCCACTGCCTGTCGAGCAGCAAACTTCTCAAGTGGCACAAGACTTGGAGGAGATGCACCTCTCACGGAGTGCACCTTTGCGCGACACTAATGCCGATACCAACGTGTTCAGCTCCGAGCTGACAGGCAGTATCAGCCCTGTGCGTTACGAGAAATTCCTCACCATTATGAGTAAGATTCTCGCGTCGGACATGTTCGCCAATGATAATGGGTCTTGCGCCACGGAGTTAGTGGTGGCCGCGGTCAACGACGACTTGCAGCAGGAAGAGGTGTTTTCCGAAGCGGAGATCACCGCCGCACTTGCGCAGATGGATGACGAGACTAAGATCATGCATGGTGAGGGCAAGGTGTGGAAGCTTTAGGTGTTTACAAAGGTGTATGAGAAAGATTATCAAATGAATATACGAAAGAAGGAAAATTGTACAATCCGAGTCAGAGAATTGATTCTCAAGTTTAGGCACGAGCCTTCATGGCCACATTGTGCCCAGCAAGATAATACTTAGCTCGAGCCAGCGATTGGCGCTGCAACCAAAGGGTTTAATTGTTTTCGTGCTACGTCTGATTGAGGACTGTGGAGTTAGAGATATTTACCTAGCTCTTCACAATCTCTATATTTTAAAACCCTAGTAAACTTCGCCACCATACACTGCAGGTGACATCTTGCCTTGTCATCTCCCCAACGGCTGTACTTCGCCCAACTGCCGCTAGAACTTATAATTTCACTGATAGGTCAGAAAAAGAAAGCCTATCTGTGATTTGCGATATCTTGGGCATCACATCTTCTTGAGAGTCTAAACAAACCGATACAATTTTGATTCACCCTTGTTACGTTGACCGGTACCAACATGAGGTTCCAGTGCTTTTTTTTTTGTTTTTTTGGCTTGATACATCTGATTAAGGACTGAGGGTCAGACTTGCTTACCTAGTTCTCCACAAAACTATACATGAATTGCGTTGATATTTTGGCTTGTATTCGTATGAGCCTCGATCTTTGCAACTTGCCCTTATAAAAGCTACTTACGGAGTTTTATTTGAATAATTAAGTAGTTTTGTATTATACTTGATGATGAAGATTGATATCATTTTTTCGGAATTCCAAGCTAAATCTTTTGTCATTGCTTTCAAATTACACGTATGGATAAATCACTAAAACTCTTAGTGTGGTTGAAAATCGAAAAAGCATAGAAAAGCCGCCAAAAAGGTATATTACGACATAACGGTAACAATTTATCTAGATCCAAGAAATCATTGTCTTTTATTATAGTTAGACACATGAGAAATCAATAAACTCTCAAATTGACGGCCACGATCCTCACGCAAGTTCAGGAGCAAGTCACGTGCAGACGTTACTTATTTGGATCTAAAGCCAGTTTTGGCTTCTTGAGAAAAAAGCAAAGAGTTTCCAACCCGATCATCGTATTCCTCACAATATTTGCAAGCTTTTTGATTTCGTAGGTGCCAGACGCATAGCCCGATAAATCTGGAAGAATGTCCAAATTTTCGTGACATTCACTGTGACTTGGCTTGGAGATTTCGCGCTGTAAGCCGAAGCACCACCTCACCTCCTCCCTCAACTCATTCACCGCAGGCATTGATCGAGGTAACCATTAGTAAAGATAATCAGCACTAAAAGCCCAAATGCTGCAAAAACCTATTTGATTTGAATTCCCTAAAGTCGAAAAAATCAAATATATCAAACCACAAGATTGTTCTTCGTTTAAACTTTCACATGTCGTCCTCAGACTTTGAGGTTGCAGATGAAGACGAGCTTCTCATGCATACATATGCCACGCTCCCGAAAAATTGCAAGAAGTACTGGAAAAAACGGCACCTGCTTTTTTCCAAATTTGATGATGGCGTGTTTATGACGTCGGAGTTATGGTACTCTGTGACCCCTGAACTCACTGCCAGGGTGATTGCTAAAATCGTGAAAACATTGATACCTAAATGCAAGACTGTTCTTGACGTGTGTTGTGGCGGTGGTGGGAACAGTATACAATTTGCCAAGATATTTTCCTCGGTAGTCGCCGTGGATATTAATGCAAATAACGTGAAGTGCTCTCAACACAACAGCATGGTATATGAAGTGGAACATGATACTACTTTCGTACTGGGCGATTGGAACATTCTTTGCCAGGGTTCAGACTGGGTACCTGACCATATTCCAAATAAACGCTTTGATTTTGCCTTTAGCCTGCCTCCATGGGGTGGGCCCAGTTATAAGTATCAGGAACACTTTGACCTCAATGCCATGCAGCCTTTCAGCTTGCGACAGTTGTGCATCAGTATGAGCAAATTTAGCGACAACTTTGGCCTTTTCCTTCCGAGAAACCTGAACTTTGACCAGATTCGTGAAGTGACCCTGGAATTGTATGATGAAAGGTTTAAGACAAGGGTGATCTGTCTATGGCAAGATCAGCGGCCGCTCGGTATCTTGGTGATTTTTGGGCCTTCTTATGAGAACGAAATTTGATGTATAGTTATGATTTAGATTGAAGTAAAATTGCTCATCAGCATGAACTGATTGTAATCACGTATAGTGAACCAGCCCACGTACAAAACTTGACAGCTTGTAATATGTAGAGGAAGTGTAAAAAGTAAAAAAAGAAGCCCGTTGCGGGGCTCGAACCAGCAACCTTTTGATTGACCTTATGTTGTTTAAGAGTCAAATGCTCTACCGATTGAGCTAACCAGGCGGTTATATATCATGTGTTGTGTAACAACCCGAACCTTCGGTTCACGTGACTTCTGGACGGAGCTGAGTGCATGAGCTACACGAGCCATATGCAGAACAGCTGCATGGATCGGCCTTTAGGCCCCGCAGGCCCTTGGCCGATAACAATGGCTACATGGGGTCCTTGGCCGATAATAGCAATCAAGATGAGTTGTCTTGATTGCTGGATCCTTGGTTCGGTAGCCGGCTATATAAAGTGTTAGCAGGACCCTCAACAATTATTGAGAGGTCATCTTTTAATACCATCAGTGAGACTAAAGCCCCCAGGCATATAACTCACTTTATCAATCACCTCAGTGTAGTAAAGCTCCCAGTCTTACGATCTCCGTCTACGACCCTAGCATAACTTCCAGCCCGGATAAGTTACATTAAATCATGTCATGGATGAAACCGGCCAAGCTGTTGGTCTGGTCAAGTGATAAGTATCACGTGCTAAGATGCTAGGTTGTATGCAGTCCTAGTCGCACTAGGGTTTATCTTGAAGAGTTCTCACCAGTAATATTATAAGGAACTAGCGGTTATTTAGATAGAAGTCAATATACAATCAGTTAGACATCCGCCTGGTAACCGCTTACCGAGATCCCCAGACTATCCCTTGCATATCAAATGTTTTGTTTGTAATAATAACAATAGAAAAATAAACACATTATCGAGGCTAACCACCTTTTAGTCCTTATCCAGACGCCGGGAGGCAACAGGAGGCACTGCCCTCCTGCCTCTTCTGAATAGACAATTGAAAAAGGCGTTGGAACGAAGTAAAATACGGACAAGTTGACACTACCTATACAGCGGCTAGAATAAGGAGGAAGACCTAAGGCTTGGGAAAGTCGGGGGGGGG
>JAKTUB010000131.1:0-21935 GCA_030556465.1 Metschnikowia picachoensis
ATCCGAGGACGGACTAGCAAAGTGGACCCCCGCCCGTATATCCCCCGCAAATCCGCGCTTCCGCCGGACTTCCCCGAATCATCGTCATTGCGGCTGGAGGGTCCCTTGGGGCTCCTGGAGGCTCCTGGGGGTTTTGGCGTACCCCGGACGTGTATCTCCGAAGATGCCCAAAGCCTACCTTCGCCAACCACCTCCCCGGTCATGTGACCCGTCACGTGTCCCTGGCCGGCCGGCCCCGACGATGGGCCTAGCTTCAGAGTTAAGGGTATGGGCATACTACGTGAAATTACGATGTGTGTCGGTGCGTACGATTTGTCGTATGGCGTAACGTAATACATCGTCACAACTTCGTAAATATTATGTTACGACTGTAGCATCTAGGTGGCCTGAATTTGTGCTTTCGGTGATTTTTCCGATTAAGAAGCGGACACATCCTACTCTGAATGTTCGGATGGAACCGTTCATATCTCTAGCACATCCCGTATATAGAAAGAATAAAACAACTTGCTTACTTCTAAGATCGTAGTTTACCATAGATATTTCTCTCTACAAACGCTGTGTAGCTGTGGCAAAGCACTAATGCCAAGCTAGTAAACGCTTGCATCTTTCAGAACGAATGCCACGGGTGCCTTAATATCCGTTGGCAAGGATTAGGTGCCACGTCATTCGGCATCTTAAATATCGAGACCCACCTGCAACATCAGTCGCCACCTCTGCCAACACCACTTGTCGATGGGCGTCAGTAAAGACATTCTCACAATGTGTTCTTCGCGGGCCGTCATAATGCACCAAGGAACCCTTGAAACAACGTGGTATATGGAATGGACGTGCTCTGCCTTCACCTTAAGAATCTCATCTGTATCAGTATCCATGAACGGCCTCCTACAAGCAGGTCACAGCCTTGCCATCACAATATGGCAAACATCCAAGAGACATGCCCGACGATCGTAACGGGAACAATTTGGTATAGGCCGTGTCACAAAGCAATGATTTCAGCAACTTGAAAAAACATTGCCCTACCCGCACATTCAAGCAGGAAGCAATCGACGAAAGAGACACGCAAGTGGCAATCAACAGCTCAGCCTAACCATGGTAGCGTTCTCATCAGCATCCGCCAGCGTCATTATAGCAACTTCATTGCACGAACGTCCTTATTCCATCTTGACGTAGTCTCGAATCATAGCGCTATTTCTCTAGCATATGCCATGTTGCCAGGTACTCACGCGTCGTCATTCAGTTCTCAACTGGTCAATAGTTAGCATGAGATATGTCTTCTATGACACCTTTACAGGCAAGCAAGCACACATATCTCGAGACTTAGCACGAGCTATCATCTTTCCACACACCTTCGACAACGCGACACATCGTTTGCGACATTGGCAACCTCTGGAGATTTCAAAGCGTATATCGCGAAAGACAAGTATGAGGCAACAAGAACTGGACGCAATTCACCATGACATTTTGTACGAGTGATAAGACAAACAAAGATCTCAACCCAGCTGGTAGTTCCATTTGAGCACTCGTCGCGCCATGATTCTCTCTCCACCTTGCCCATCGCTTTCGTCCAATTCGTTCATGAAAAAAGTGTTAACCTGTTGATCTCATCCATTATATCTTTAGTGGATTTTTGAGCCAACTCCGAAAGTTGTGGCAGCAATGTAGGCTCGGGCACATATTTTCTACTCTCCCATGCAAAAATGAGTTGATCTTTGACTGCTATTAGCGACCCTAACCTTATGCGTGTGGTGAAGCCAATGGTGAACACGACAGCTGGACAGTTTAGTGCGATACAACCTCTCGTCAAGTCGCCAATGACAAGGCCAACGCCATGGCTAGGCACCAGAAGGGAAAACATCTCCCGCGACACCCACTCATTTACCGAGCTTGACATCTGCGAAAGACAGTTTAAATGCCCGACGTCATGCCCACAACATAACATTCAATAGCTGACCCAAGTGTATCGCATCACAACTGTATCACCAGAATCATATTACGCCACCAGATCTGAACAACATTCCCAGGGTTATCATGTATAGGAGTTAATCGAGGCATGCCAGCAATTCAACATATGTTCTGAACAAAGTCTCCATCGGCCTTTAAAAGAACTGTACCTCGCACACACACGGTAGAAGCCAAGTCAATCGTCATACCTAACCAAGAATGAAACTACACGTTCATAGCTCTTAGTCACGGCACTGTCATCATCAGCATCCTCCAGCGTGATTGTTCCTTCAGCTTGAGAACTTACGCAAGAACACCCACCTCCCAAATGAGAGTGTCGCTTTTGACTCACGTATCGCCATTCAATTTTTGGGTGGGTAATTGTTCGAGTCGATATGAGCAGCTCTTTCGATAAGCATGAGACATGAATCGATGCCGGCTTGTCTTTTCTTGTGTCTCTTCTCAAACATGACTACGTCAAAGGCAATGACCGCCTATGCGACGAGACTTGCTCGTCTGATGCGCCTTGTCGCACTGTACTCACATGCCCTTCAGGACGCGACAACCTTGTGTAGTTGATCTCAGTGTGAAATTCGACCCTGGAAACCGGTAATAAAGTTGAGATCGTAGAGACAGTAAGATGAGCAACGGGTACATTACGCATCGCAGCATGACACTTTGTCGTAGTATGCGATATCCAGACAATGCACCTACCTGAAAGTTTGCTTCACAAACCTCACTCATGAAGACAACCCGACAAATATGCCAACGCAGCCAAATATTACAGAAATTAAGCGTAATCAAGCCGGTAGTACCCAAGCTAGCCTTGCACTTAACGAAGTTAGATCTCAAAGTGTCATTGTAAAAGTGCAGCAGCCTTCTGACTACTCATCTAACACTCGATGACATCGTCATACTCGGTCAATACCTGCTCATCAACTGTATTGTGTCTCTCACAACATCACTAGTACTAGGATGTGGCCTGTCGTGGAGTCCACTTCGCACCATTGTATCGAATCTGTTCTAGTTGCTGGATCATGAGTCAGATTGTGGAGTATCCAATGCTCCGGTTGCAACGCATGTGTAGTTTGCCGCCTAACTGCCCAAGTAAAAGCCGTTGCCATGTTGTGCAAAAAGAAGGTTCACAATCTATCAACGGGGCCTTCATTAGACGGGCGGTATGACGTGAAGCACAGATGGGCCATCACTTGGTTCACCGAGACAGCATCCAGAGAGCATCTACTTTTAGATTCTTGTAAATATTCATCCAAAGTTAGTTCCGTCGTAGTCCAATATCCCTTCAAAAATTGAACACATCATCCGCTGCGAGGCAACAAGCCATTGGATGTTGTCAACAATCACGAGATTCAAGGGAAATGTAGTCTTGTAAACACAAAAGGATGCACCATACCGTATCTGTCTTGTGAAATCAGTTTTCATTCAACTCGGTCACAAATACGCTAGCCTCAATGTCTCAAACCTGACATGAATGCCTCCAGGCGACATCTTAACAGTAAACAGCAATAGCAGATTACCGAAGAAAGAGTAGTCTAGGCCGGCACATCCGGAGATCTGGTATGGGCAAAGGATACTGCCGGTATCGTAAACCTTTTCCCAAATTTACATTAGATTCTCCGGGTGTTTATCAGCTTTGGTTGACCTTCTCGGTATGATTTCTCTCTCAGCATAGGCAGCCTGGACGACTTACAGTATAACACTCTGCCCTCTCCCCGTCGAGACGGCAACTTCAAACTGAATAAATATGGAAGGCAACAAACCTTGGCGACTCTTCAATTTAGCAAGGCACTTGGTTCATCTAGCTATGGCATTGGCGCTTCGAAAAGTATCTTGCATTCACGTAAAGCTAACTGGCCTCAACAATTGTCATTCGGCGAAGAGCACGCAGAAACAGCATTCACTACCAAAGCAACTGCAAAGAGCGACATAGTTCTTAGTTTATGTGATCACGCCTGTCTCCATAGCGGCGATGTTTTGGGTCTTTCAAGGAGTCTATGAAGATGAAAAATTCAATCCTTCCCGCCCACGTCCTATCAAGAGACTGTGAGCATCGGTCGGCTGCTTTCCAGCGGAAGTTCAAACAGTTGTCTCCAGTAACTTCACGTGTCATGCTACGACTCTGAAACACAACTTGATCAATCAGCTTGCCTCGAAACCTTTTCCTTCGAAACATTCGATGCAGGCTCGTCGCACTCGGCTTCAAAAGCTTTGCCTTACCTATCACCACAATTCACAGTCGACATCGAAGAACCGATCGAGACGGAATCTTTAGTCAGCAACTGTGATAAATAGCAGTATCAAACCTTGCCCAAATTCATGAGCTGCTGGCATGTCCTAGCAATTGGTAACAGGCCACTAGTTTCGGGATGTTGTTGCTTTCTTTTGTCTTTGTTTGATATAATTGAGTGATCAGGCTTGCAAGATTGGCAACCGTGTCTTTGTAGTTTGTGATCAGTTGCATTCCTGAAGTTTATCAGGAAGCGAAGGCGACGGTGTAGGCTGAAAGTGTTTATCCCTTTAAAAACAAGACACTTAGATTCGATCATTGCATTGGGCGTTTGTGAAAGCTTTTAAAGGAAACACAACGGGTTAAGTCAACAACCTCGTCTCATACGTAGCTAGAAGATCTTTTCTGAGCCCAGCGTGGTCATAGCATTAAGATTCATCACTCAGATTATCAAGTCTTGGTGCCTGCTTTGGAAAACATGCTGTTTTTGCTGTATGGTAGTGAAAAAAAAAGATGATGTGCAAAACTTTTCAGGCTGGGCGCGGACATTTTGTGGACACGTTCGAGAAACGCGTCGCGCTCGTTTTGGCAGTGCACCCCGTGCCTGCGAAAAACACACGCGTCTTCACGAACACAACCACGGCGAACACAAAGACGTTTGACATGATCAATTCACCTGTGCGACTATCTCTTTATCGGTTTAGCTGTTATTTGTTTTCATCACAGGTGAATTTTGACGCGATTCTATAGTTGATCCACCACCAGTTGTCCAATTGAAGTGTACGTATGCACAAGAAAACAACTTAATAGTAAATTACAAAAGGAGAAACAAGGGTGCAATTGATATTTGAGAAAAGGTGCTAGATATCCTGCGGGCTGGTGTCATTATAAGTCAAGTCGTCGAACCGCGTCTCTATCCTATGATTAGAGGAGGGGCTGGACCACCGCGCGCCGTCATGTTCTGTCCGCGGCGACTAGAAGTGTTGCAGTTTTTCATTCACCCCCGTTCCTTCTTTCAATTCAAACGTGCACATTTGTTCACCCTCTCACATAATGACTGAGTCGTCCATAAGAGAGGTACATCTATATTCGAGCCTGCTTCTCTGACGCCACGCCGCTCTAGAATAAATTCCCGACATTACTTCATACACATTGAAGCGTTTTTATAAGGGATGCCACATCTCAAATGTATGCTCGCTTGTCTTTTGAAGTTTCATATTGACCTCTATGCTCTCTGACGGTTTTCGGATATAGGCCATGCTCACATCAACGAGCCTTGACAGTTCTCTGTATCCAGTGTGCGTCGGGCTTGCTGTATGAATAGCTGGCTTCCACTCGCCTTATATCTTGCATAGATTTGCACATGATTGAAAACAAGATTCAATTAATGCAAAATACCTCAGTGATATATGTGAGCTGTGTCAGTCTTCCCAATCAAGTGGCAGAAATGTGTCTCGCCGCTTCAATGCGACAGCTTCTCAATTTAAAAAATCAGCGCCGAGCTCAATTTCAATCCCGACCAAGTCATAAGTCACAACACTGTTTCGGGTACATACCTCCTTTGACGGATACAAGCTCGAATTAGGCCTTTGGGGGTGACGCTCGCTTTTTCCTCCCAGCCAGCTCGGGGAATGCCTAATTTTACCATTGGCAATTAAACCAAGCCAGCCAATCTACCATTTGAGACATCTTCACAAGCAACGAATGTATTAAAATTCTTCTGATAAGGTTTGTTCGATCACATGATGAATTATTCGGTAGAACTTTATTCTATGTTGCAACCCTGGAAAGAACCACGCGATGCTCCTGAAAAATCCTTCATTTCATCTCGAATCAATTTGTTTGAAGTCGCCTAATGACACGACATACTTGTCAGCGAGGTGCGCAACTAATAAAATCTGACATTTAAGTCTTGTTGTGATTATGTGAGCAGTTCCAATTTCCCACTAATCATGTTCAAATCTGGCTGTATAATTTGGATGTTGATCTGCACTGATCCCAGAGCCATATCTCGCAAATCCGTTCAAAGGCTCTGAGAGCTTTCTGATTATCATTTGTAAAAATGCCGATGATAGCGCTATCTACCCTGTATACTTCGTTGGAAATTCGCTCAACAACAGCTTATAAAGGAAACCAAGAAGTCGGTAGTTACTAATGAAACAAAGCCAATGATGTCAAGAAGACACCACACACCCGTTGAATATTATCGGAGCTGAACACTCAAAGTGAATTAGAACGGGTGCAAGTCCTATATACTAACATTTGATGTCTGGTTAGTTCGAAACACAGACCTGTTAATCTCGTAAAAATTCTTCTATTCATGTTTCATCCGTCTTATGGCTTCAACCGCAGACATGCGTTGGTCATTATGCGAGCCTGTTCCCGTGGTTACACCTGGCCGTCAATATAATATAAACAGATATAAGTAGCTTGTTTTAACTTATGCCGGCCTCTATTTGATTCAATGGGGAATAGCTCATTCGAAAATTGTTTTTAAAAGATACATGTGGCTCTGAATTGCTCTGCTGAGACTAATGTCTATATGTTCTCATCATGAATGCACGTTATTCCCAGTCTGAACTTCATGAGTAATTTCACATCTTTGGTAGCCAATGAAAGCATGATCTGCTTGAAAGGTACATGGCATATAAATCAAATCTTTCACTCTGTCGATTTACCTAATGGATGATTTTAGGAAAATTCCAGACGCGTCTTTCACGACCGCACTTGTAGGAATGTAAGGAGCGACCGAAGAAAGGCTGGAGTCTCATCAAAGCCCTTGTAAAGAATCGATGCTATAATAAAGTCTGCTATTCTGCACAATCTCGTAACTCGAGCCACTATACATCAATTCTTTCAATTAGAGGTATTGTCGGGATTATGGTTGAAGTATTCAGTCAGTAGACTGACATTTGTACAAAGTGTGAAATAAAAAAATATGAAACAATCCAGAATAAATACTCAACAGAGGAATTTTTAGGAAGAACACATAGCATAGTATGAATTAGATTCAAAATTATGATATAGAAAATCTTAAATCACAGATTCAAAGTTAAATGCAGAGATTACCTATTATTAGGTCTGTTATAGCTCTGCGTGTGCGCTCATGAGCGCCTCGGAATGTGTTTACAGACAAAATGCTTTTTTCTTCGAAACTTTTGACGCGCTTTACTTTCTCAAAAAATATATTACGTTGGGCCTTTGAATTTAGTTGCGTGCCTTTTGATTCATGTCTGTTGCTCAAATGTCTGAAAATGTATGCTACTTGTATCTTTGAAGCTCATCGCAGGGTTTCGGAGCTTACAAGGCTCTGTCAGACAAACTGCTCGTGAAGAAAATGAGAAAGGGAAATTGAACACTCAAAGGCCATACACTTTGGGGAAACTCCAATTAGTGTAGATTTCAGAGTGGGTGATACATATCCATGCTCGAGCGTTGCGTGCTTCTCTCAGTCTCACCTGGACATTTGAGTTATCGGCACCATCTTCATTCTTTCGTGCCTTGGAACATATGGTTATCACACGCTTTGTCGAGCTGTCCTTTGAATCATAGAAGGTCGAAAGCGCTCCACAGTAGAAGCCTCGATGGGCCATGGAGAGGTTACGAGTACTCACAAGCCTATATATTTGTATGCAATGTCTAGGACAGGCTGAAACAGAATCAAACAATTCGTCATCAAGTACAAGATTGATGCGATCCAGAAATTCCTATTTTGAAATGTAGCCATTGGCCAAATGAAATCTCACAATGCCACTTAGAATTGTCACTTACAACTCTACTCAGTCATATTATTTGTGTTTTGTTATGCTTGATGGAGACGCTTGACGCATCCGACCCGGCGCAACGCGTGGTGAAAGGCCACCCCAAAGAATCGCAAACATCTTCCAAAGTATGGTGGTATTTCATATGCAATTCTACAGGACCCTACCAGAATGCTTACCGAAAGCCTGGAGCATATGACAAAGGAAGCCGATCCCGGTCTTCACAATTGAAATAATCATTACTAGACAGCGCCCAAATGCCCACTATCAACTCAACAAACAAGTTTAGCACCATGACGCTCTCCACAGGTCACAAGAAAACATTCAATGACTCAATCGTTGCATTGTGGCGGTTGAACTATGGGCCGGGCCCATCTATGCAAATATGACCAAAGAAACTATCGCTCTTATGGCAGCTAGAAACCACGAGAACCAGTATTCGGGAAGCATTAAGCTCACACTATAATTTGCTAAACTTTCTAGCAATTTTTGTTCAAATACAAAGCAGTTAGCGCCTAATACTTCCGCATCTCTTCCTGACACAAGTGCAGGACAAAAACATGGGCATTTGAGCGAAGAATGCTTCGAAGCTAAGATAATCGACCCCGATGTATTCTCTCTGGGAAAGTTCCCTTCTCGAAATCAAATCCAGTCATTTTTATGCGTTCGAGGGCTGTCATAATATTATACTCTGTGAAAGAGGAGCACCAAAGAGCACGGCTTTAAAAGCACGGAATAATGGCCGCAGAAATCTAGGGGCAAAGATTTTCGCATGATGCTCATTTTCAGACGCTCTAGAGTAAGAAAGTGGTGGCAACCGACGCCAATTTCAAGTAATCCGATCTTAATTTCGTTGAGGGCTTTATTTCGGCTCACCTGATCAACTGTTGAAGGGCTCGGACTCTTTGAGCAGGATATGCACAGTATATTCAAAATGGTCTTTTGATTATCATAAAAGCTCGAATGATATACTCTCTTTGTGGTCCGCTGAGCAAAGTCGATTGCTTGTTGAAGTGCGCTTGTGGAGGGCAAATATAGACATTTTCTTTCGGGATCATAGATAAAAATGAGGCTTTCTTGCTTCATACAGTTGTGGTGATTAATTTATCATGTATAAAGAAATGATTGGGGAAATCTTTTGGGCATGAGGATAAGTTGTCGGTGTTTCTTTTTGAATCGGCCAGAAGCCGAACGCTAGCAATCAAAACATGTTGACACAGCAAATCTCACGACAGTGGTTATCCTGTATATATGAAGGACCGCACCCACGGGAGTGAAAAGTTTTCACGCGGGAACCCATGATTGCTTCTTTCTTCACCCGAAAATATGATTACGATTGGGGCTGAGAGATAGACCCTTACACTCAAGTTAATTCAATACCATATGTGTAGGAACTGGCATTTGGTATTTCAACATACATTAAAATGGGCAATGAGACGTCTACATGCAGGTTGCTTACTCCAAACCCCGACATCTATCCCCGTTTGATCTCGTATGGGCCATAGCACATGTCAAATCGGCTTCTCAGTACCGCACGGCGACCTCAGAGGCTACTAGAGCGCTATGTGGCGAACACCTCGGGTGATGCGTTTTGTTATGTGGGCATGCTTGTATTTCTTGGCTTCGCGGTGTTTCGCCATCTCATCGTGAACATACTGAAGTTTAATTAAAGCTCGAAAGGGGGTTCGTGGGATGATGGGGCTCGGGCTCGGGCACGGGCTTCAGACTCTAGGGCCGGCTTGATGGGTTGGGTAAGCGGCGGACTGGCGATCGGGCTGCGTTTTCTGTCGTTGATGGTTTAGCGGACAGATGCAACGTTTGATGGGCTAAAGGGCAAAGCGGGTCTGCAGATGTGCGGCTATAGCCGGGGTGAAAATCAGATGAGACGCGGAGCGAGGAGTTTCCAGCGCCAGAGGTATTAAAAAGAAGGATTTTAAGGATTTCAGGATGAAAGTAAGGGTGTTGTGAGGATGCGAAGGGTTTTGGGGACTTGGCCGCCTGGCGTGGCTGGGGCCGTGTCTCTCCCTTTTCCCTTGAAGGATGAGTTTGAATCTGTATAGTTACTGGTCTTGAGCGATGCTCCCACTCTCTATATTCGAATAAACAATGTAAAAAAAAAGCAACACTGATCTGAATATCATAGCAAATGGTGCCGCAGGAGACTCTGCCGAGAGACGAAAATATAAATGCCACCTTGAAGCCAGAAGTTTTTCTTTCCTAGATACGGGCACATAATGAAAGACTTCGGTGCTGTTTGATGGTAACCTCCCGGCCGAAATTTGAACCCCAATTAGCTAATCGTAGATATCAAGCAAGGCAAGGTCGCTCACTATGCGACACTCAAGAGCTTCGATAAAGCACGCATCGGACGTAGCTCGACACACTCTGTCGACGTCGAGGCCCACTCCTGTGTTTGTTCAAGGGCTGCCCTCCTTCACGCGCGAAGCATCAAGAATATCGCTCTTCCAGAGGAATGTAGAAGCTTTTTGTATTGCAGTGTGTCTTTTTTATAAAGTGCTTTCCTGCACCAATGTGTGTCAACCTTTCCGGTATCGGTGTCCTTGACTGATAATTGTCAATAATTTTGCTCTTTTTGTATTTTTCTTGAAGGATTCGAGAGAGGACATGGAACGAAAGATTTATATACATGCGAAGACTAAAGTAATTGTCTTCGGGCTTCTCCGTCATTACTCGGATGTTTCAAGCAAAAAAAAAAAAACCCTGGTAAATTCTGAGAATAATTTTCATTTTACTTCACGCGATCGACCGATATTTGATCACTGCAATAAAAGAAAACGTGATTGTTCATGATTGAGCTGGTAGCAACACTGAGGGGGCAAGTCCTGCTATTGTGATGACTTTCACATCTATCCATCCCCAGAGAGAGAGATTGGACAACTTTATTGCTTACGTTGGGGATTACAATGTGTTCCCTACGGAGGATTCACGGGGTATATCACGAAGAAAATCGTTGCCAATGTGGTGCACCCATGACAAAATTCATTAGCCGTTACTGGCAGTGCCTAATCATCGGCTATCATTTAAGGCAGACCATCTCTTCTGGTCATGTTTGTCATAATGACTGCGGCTCAGATTCACGAAGCTTGACACGTTTAAGGAGGCCGAGATTTTTAATAGTGTAGACATGTCGATTAGTTGCGCTTATATGGGTAATTCGTTTTCTTGAGTACGTTCAGTCTCACTGTTCATGCGTCATCATGACCCCATGCTTTCCGAGATTCGCTCATCTGAACGACTTGTTATGCACTTTTTTTCATCCAACAGCATCTTGTTTGATAATATGATGCCCTGTGTGATTTCTCGCACCATGTGACGCCATATAACACTTTTTTTTTTGTCAGATAGTTTTGACTAACGACTGAGAGCCAACGTTGCTTACCTACTCTTCAAGAAAAAAAGCAATTTCTAATCCAGGTCAGGACTTCTTCCATCCAGACTTCATTCCACGTGTTCTTGTTCTTCGCTTGACTTCCTGAGAGTATGAAGCCTTCTTGTTCGAAATGTACTGAAGGTTAGTGAGTTGACTCAAAGCCCATGTCCGCCTTCGCGCATACGCCAAATTTTGCGAATGCCGATCATAGTCACCTGAGCTCCCACTTAGGCGCATATACATGCCCTTGCCAAGCTTCCGGGTACACTTTTTTCTTCGGGCTGAATTTACAAGACGTGACCTTATTTCTAAAAAAATGTACACAGAACGCTTGCTTCAAGCTTTTTCAACCCAATTTACTTTTCTCTCGAGCTTTTTCACTCGGTAAGTTTTTCCGTGCTGTGGAGTTGCTCGCTCCCTGCCCGGCCCAGTCCGGCCCAGTGCGGCATCGTGGTCCATTAATATATTTTTCGGTTTTTCTCACACGCTTCGGACTTCTGCCAAGTCCATCTCGCCTTCCCGCACTGCCATTGCTGCTGCCTTAACTTTGTTGCACGACTACGAATAGCCGCAGTTCCGCTTATCCAGCATACGACTTGTACACATTTTGAGTCATCAATTTACACCCACGAGACCCAGGGCTACCTCAAATTGAAACCATTTTCAAAGATTGTGTAAAAATCTAGCATTATACGAGCCAATTGCTCAATTGCAATTCTTCTGTCGGTACAAAGAGATTGAATTTCCCTCAAGAAGCATCTTTCAAGAAAACTGTTCTTCAAAAATTAGACCGATCGCCACGCTTTAGCTTATCCATCAAAACAACAAAATACGATCACTTTTATCTGTCACTACTTGCAAACGTCACATCGCTGGGACAATGATTCAACTTCAATACATGGCATCGTGGGCACCCACTTTTGTCTCCGCTATGGACAGCGAATTAAGCGCAAAAGACAACAAACCGCCATTCATCTCGTTTCAGCTCGCTACAGTAAACAAAGAAGGCTTTCCTCATAATAGAACTTTGGTGTCTCGTGGCTTTCTCTTCGACGACAAGACGAACAATGTTTTAACTTTTTGCACGGATAAACGAACAGACAAGTATCAAGAGCTCTTGGAAAATGACCGTTTCGAGGCTGTTTTTTACTTTGAAAAAACAAGAAAACAATTTAGGTTACGGGGCAGAGCAAGGACAATCGACGATGCACACACCCCACTTTTGGATTTGACAAATATACAGCCTAAACACGTCATCGCGAGCAACATCAACTCCAGAATAAACTCAAGTGACGAGGAGGATTCTGAGGGCGAGGAGAACTTGGAAATATCCATTGCTTCATCCAAGCCTATCAAGACCACAGAGACAGAGAATGGCCCACTTGTCTCGCCTCAATTGACTCCCTTGTCATATCCCATTATTTCACCTAGTCAGCTTCGTCAAATTCGAGTGGACGGTGGTCTGATCTCGGCTTCATTCGCAAATCTACAAGAGATCGCATCCCTTGAGTTTAAATCTCCAACGCGCGAGGAATGGAATGGAGAAATTGAGCGCTTGTGGGCGTCACTTTCCAAAGAACTCAAACTGGGGTTCCGGGGCCCTCTTCCGGGAGAAAATATGGATGAAAAAAATCAAAAACTTATCGACAAGATAAGTAGGGGCGTCGACGGGAAAAAAGAGGAAAGTGGTATGAGGAACTTTGCCGTCGTGGGCATGTTTATCGACCACGTGGATTACTACGACCAGGAAAAGGGCAGGAGGTACATATACAACAAAGACAAGTTGCATCATTGGGATGAACAGGAGGTCTGCCCCTGAAGTTCTATACATAATATTGTTGACTCGAAAATGAATAACTAATATGAACAGTGTCACGCAAAGTGTGAGTTACGCGGGTGGTGAGTTTTTTTTTGGTGCCTCTGTATCACGACAGAGAGCCAGCATAGACCTAAAGAAGGGTATTAGCTGTGCATTAGACGAAATTGCTTTTTTGAGCTGGGAGCGAGTAGTTCACAACAGAACTTCGAACGAGCTCTGCCGTGAAGTTGATATTGGCTCGCTTGGGACAAGTATGTCTTGTCTCTGTTACCGAAGTCCACTGACTTGCGGAACTTTACGCCAAGGTCTTTGCTGCAGGGGGTGCAATTCTTCTTTGGCCTAATAGGGCGGACATTGTCTGTGAGTTTTGAAAGTATCATACCGATCTTTAACTCACCAAGACAGAATATACACCTGAACAATGTGGAAGGTATTAGCCCTAAAGGTATTGAAGAGGCTGGCTTTAGTGTCTGGTGTTTTCGGGAAGAAATTTCATTCAGTCAATATAGCGCACAGAAAGATACTACCCGAAGGGGGTACCCGATACCAAGTGCTTCACGCGATTCATTTAGTAATCACGACTCACATTGCGACCCCATATCATACGGCCTGAAAAGCATTCAAAAGGTTTCGCGGCGAAAATCGGCTTGGGTTTTGCCGGCCCGGCCTTTCGCAGTAAGCCAGGGGTCACTCTCGAGTTTTCATTGGGGGATAGGTACTGGGGAAGAGCAACACTTTTCTTGCTTAAGTGATTTTCTTGTAAATTTGGACTAATTGGACGTTTGCGTTGCACCGTAGTATTAATAGTATGATCTATTTGCCGACTCCGCGAATGTTGGCTGGGCGTTACAGGATCATAATCATAACGTGACTCTGGATAAAAAAAAAAAACACATGTTTGGAAGGCTGACAATCTCGTCATAGGTTTTGATCAGCTAAAGATTGTATGAATGCCGGTACATGCAAGGTCGTGCTGATGCAGTCTGGTCTCCCTGTGAGGACCTCATACATAATGATCCTCACACCTCGTAAATTGGACCATGCATATTCATTTTAAACTATGTTTTGACTTAGCCAGACAAAAAATCTCGGAAGATTCCAATATGCGGGTACCGTCGGCAGGCATACATGATCGGCGTATTCACGCCGACCGACTACTAGTCTATTTCAGTTATTATCAAATGTGCATTATGGGATTTACAAGTCGGGTTTGGCGAGAAATTTAGTTGCCAGCCTTCTTCTCCTTGTCCTGTTGCTCCTTCAACACTCTCTTGACGATCTTCTGCTCCTCGATCAAGAAGGCTCTGACAATTCTCTCCTTGACACAGTTGGCACATCTGGATCCACCGTAGGCTCTCTGGACGGTCTTGTGGGTCTTAGAGATAGAAGCGTACTGTCTTGGTCTCAAAGAAGCGACACCTGGCAAAGCAATGCCACAGTCACCACACTTGACCTTGGAGCCCTGCTTCTTGACGTGCTGGGCAACCAACTTGCCACCAGGGGTCTTGACGACCTTGATCTTGTTAGATCTGGTATTGTCTAGGATTGTTAGTATGCAAGATGAGTTTCATCTCATGAAAGTAAATGCTGACTGCTACTGGTATATAGCCAGTTTGGTCTTTATAGATTAGTTTCATGGGGTAGTCTTCTGTGATAATATGCCATATTCTTCTCTGTGAATCTTTAAATGGATGATGCTTGGACAAAAGGGCTTGTCTCGGGTAAGCTATTCAATAACCATCTTCACTTCGGTTCACATTTGAGTCAATCTATGATTTCATTTGAGCAGCCTCTCTTTAACAAGCTTGTAGTGGCAGCATCAAAATGTGAAGGGTATCGACTTTGAGTTGAAGATCTGAAAATTTTCTCAAAGATAGCAAGATGGGGGTATAATCGATCACACCAAACAACAAGTACAGCAAAGTTCAACATTTCATTTCATGCATTAAGTGAAACACATACATGGAGTCTGTCTTCTGTAGGTAACACGCTGAGCCATTTTATCGTATGTTCAAGTTGGTATCAAACACTGTGCCGTGAGGAGTTTTGATGGAGAATTTTTTCGCACGGGCGAGGTCGCAGAGGATGAGCGCCTGCACTCTGGCGCGTGCGGTCATTCTCGGTCATGTGACACAGCATCTTTTCAGGTCTCAAGCCCTAGCAATCTCGCGCGCAGTCACAATACGTATCATGCAGGAAAATTACGTGAGTTGTGACTGGAAATAAAGAACCTGGTAGGTAGCATAGAAGCCATGTTGTAATCTAAACTTGAAGACACTCTCTCCTGATGTCAACACTCAGCTATGATTTGTGCCTATACATTTAATGACCTCAAAGCGGGCAACGAATAGTAGTGGATCGAATGCAATGGCTTGGAGGCTAGGCAGTTCTTCGCCGATCGATGACCTCTGAGAACCTTACCCGGTAGAGATGTATTTCTTCTATGTACATTTGTCTTGAGCGAGGATAATTATAAGTCCTGAAAGAATCATTACAAGTCATTTGAGATGCAAGCCTACCCTGCGAATTCACTTTGTGATCACTTAATGGCATCTTAAGTCCACCGACGATGAAAGACTGAATATTGCATCTATACAAAGTTGAATGATATTCGTTAGAATACAAAACAAAACGTACAGGTGCCTTGGCCTCTCTCACCACTAAAGCTTACAATCTATTGGCGTCCTTGTCAACGGCCACGACCTCCATCTCCAAGTCGACGCCCAATGGCAACTGCTTGACAGCAACACATGATCTGGCCGGCTTGTGCTCGCTGAAATACTTCCCGTAGACTCCGTTAAACTCTGCGAATTGGGTATCCATATCGGTCAAGAAAATGTTGGCCTTGACAATGTGCTGCAAGGAAGAGTTAGAGGCCTCCAAGATGTTCTTTACATTTTGAATTACCTGTTCGGCCTGGTCGGCAATGCTTGGGCTTCCTGGCAACGGCTTATTCTCAGGTGTGTATGGAATCTGGCCTGAGACGTAGATAAAGCCTAAAGTTAGTATTGTTCCCGCTGCACTATTTGGGTAATTGCTGGTAAAATTTGACATTCATTGTTTATCAGCAACGTGTTGCTCAGCGTAACATACCATTCACTTTAATAGCCTGACTGTAAGAAGCGGCTGGAGGTGGTGCGCTAGCCGTCTTGACCTTTAAATGTTAATATACGAAGCGAGATTCTGACTTATCTGAACGCCTCAGCCAATTGTCGGGGAGGTGTTAGCTTGACTTCGGTTTGCCTGTGGTAACGTACTGGTGTAATAAGAGATCTTTGAGTTATCTTGAATGCGTTTCTTGGGAACGAGCGGAAGGTGCTGGCGAACATTAATAAGAAAGGAGAAGCAGTCGAAAATATGGAACAACAATAGCGCTTTCGCGGGTGTTATGTATGTTGCCTCCATCATTCGTTGACGTAATCGCGATCTCGAATGATCACCTGACAACCTCCGCCGCACGGGGCCCTAGCAATCGCGATCCTGATGCGTGACGCATGGTCCGACAATGACTCGGAACAAAATGGGTCGACATTTGAACTGACAAAAATTCCAGTAGAATTTTACTACACGTGCTTGGAAAAAAACCTTCTTCAAAGCTTCTAGGGTATGTTATTACCATCTTTGCCCCCTTTTACTCGGCAAAGAGGTGGCGCTTTCGTTTCGAGTGGCCAGTCATACCTGCAGTCGCAGATCAACATGGGGCTTGGCGCACTAACTGAAAGATTCATCGATATACATGGATTGGGATATGATGCAATTGCAACCTCCGTAATTTGAAATCCTAGTTATCTATCGCTTACCCCTTCTCTTTTTCTTCTTTTTCTTCTTCTTTTTGTCATCTGCGTTTTGCTCCCCTCCATCCTGAAAGTGACCTTCCCCATTGAGAAATGCATCATTAAACTCCGATTCAATAGGCTCAGCATCTGGGGTAAAACCATTATCCTTGCGCTCAAGATTCCCATTGTGTTCATTTCCATCGTCTTCCAACTGCTCAGGCCTTTCTACAACAGAAACTCCTTGTAAGAGAGAGAATATGTTTCGCACGAAAGTCCGGTTTCTCGAAAATTCATTAAACTTGGTGAGAAAAGTGTAGAAGTCTTGCTGAGCCGACGTTGAGATCTCAAATGGCTTCAAATCGATATTGCCAACTTTGTAGATTCTGCATATATGGTAAAATAGCCTTTGGCTAAAGTCTCGGAATGCGAGTTGAACAGATGGCTCTTGTATAGCATCGAGGTGCTGGGAATAGCTAAGATTCTCAAGTTTTGTGAGCACACTCACAATGTCCACATGATTAGAGTTCTCAGCGATCTCAACTTGCTCGGCTATCCTTTGATCCATCTGCGCATCTTCAATCTCGAGCCGGCGATACAGGTCCAGCTTTACTTTGAAAAATAGTTCTCTCGCTTCGGGAACTTTTCCAATCCACGGAAAAAGAAGCACCTGAAGATCGTGAGAATAATCTTCGAAAGAGTCGTCTGTATTTTGCTTGATCACATCGTTCAGCATTAGACGCTGTATCATTAGACAAAGACAGAGAACGAGCTTAACAGTCGTCTGCTCAGGCATGGTGGCTTTTTCTGGATCATCCAAAGCCCACCGACTCGCTGTGCCGAAAAGCTCATGGAGCGCCATCACTTTTTCAACTTGCGAAAGCTCCAAGGCTCCCTTCCTAGAAAAAAAATACTTCGCTTCTCTTTCGGATGTATTCCCTCGAAGCCCGCTCACGAGCTCGTAAATGTAGTTAATTAGTGTCATCAGGAATTGCGCGCACCTGGTTAAGTACCAGATTAACGACCTGCGCAATCCCTTGCACATGAATAGTTCATCGAGGAGGGCCAATGCACACTCGGGATTGCGCAAGAGAATGAGGTCAAATGTTGTGGATTCGTTGCAAAAAATGGTAGGATACTCCTCCTGCGCAACTAGGCGTAGCTCCTTTTTTGCCAAAGAAACCAAATGCGAATGGACTTTGTTCGGGCTGATGAACTCGCCCGCGGGTTTCGACTGTTCATCCCGGATTGCCCTTGCTACGGTATTGATGGTGACTTGTCCCACTCGTTGCACAAACGCCGAGACACTTTCGATCTTTACCAGGGCCAAAAAGACGAACGACTGCTCGAGCTCGAACCACGAGGAAAAGAAGTGGTCAGAGTCTTCACCAAGCGTACGTGCCTTGGCCTCTAGGTCTAGGAATCGCTCAGTGAACTCAACATTGGCACCTCGCGCACAGTCACGCCAGTCCCGGCCCTGATCGTCAAACTCAATCTCGTCTTTCTTTGCACGCTTTGCCGTACCGATTAATTCTTCCTTAAACTCCTCTTCCTCGGCATTTTCGTTGTCAGATGACTCTTCATCTGATTCGTAGTAGCCAAATACGTACTTGATGTCCTCGTCAAACTGGTCGTGGTAGTAGAGGTCGACCATTAAGTCGCCTGCCGAGCCGAGTGCCGACTTGCGGTTCGCATGCCGAAACAGATAATCCAGCACGTCAAAAATCGGGAATTTTGTCTGCTTATACGGCGGCGACTCCTCAGCGACGGGTGAGAGTGGTATACACAGGCGGATGATGAGAGTGGATACCATCAAAAGCTGCTCATCACGCATGATACAGCCACAGCTGTTTGCTGTTCGCATCAACGGGTCGTAAAATAAAAGAAGCGGTGATTCACACACGTCAAAATGAAGTGAGTCGCCGTCTCCAACGACTGCGCCCGGATAAATTTGCTCGAGTATCCACGCAAGCACGGTCCTTATCGCAGAGGAGCCTAAGAGCGCCTTCTTCACAATGTCTGGGGTGTCCAAGTACTCGCGCTTGTTTGCCCATGCTTCCTCTTCCAATTCGCGGTCCATCTCAAGTGCGAGTGCTATTATGCTGGTGTGTGTCTTCCATAGCCGGAGGAAATACTCCGAGTACGGGTTCATAGCGGCAGAGTATGCACTGCCGTCCTCGGGAAGAAACAGTTTGTATATACCCATGATCGCCACACAAGCAATGTAGTAGAAGAGCTTGAGGTATGCGTCTGGGTCATACGGCGCCGCCGCCGGCACGTCTGGAAGCCAGTGGTGCGCGGTTCTCTGCCAGTCTTCACGCTCATTCTGCAAGTATCGCACCCGGAGCTCATCTTCTGCTCGTAGGACCTTGTTTATTGCCTCTAGGATAGTAAATAGTCGAAGTGAAACTGTGAAGCGGAGCAGCGCTACGTCAGGGTGGTCGATCTGGGCGAGCCAGTTCTCGCTGCCATCTTGCGCCTGTGCCTTTTGCCGCTCCGATAGTAGAATCTGGTACAGCAACGCGAGCGCGATCTGGCCCAAGGCCTCCACACTCAAAGGAAACTTCTCGTTGTCTTCTGGTTGCGTTAATGGGTCGCAGAGGGCCGCGAGCATGAGGAAAATTCGCGTTAGGAGCCGGTCCGAGGGGTCTATCTTCAACAACTTGCGAATATAATTGTGCACCGCAAACAAGTTGGGTGTTGTGTCTAATGTCAATGGTATATCGACATCCATTGAGCTCGGGTCATCTAACGAATCGTCGGCCATGGTGTGTAATCAATGTTTCGCGGGTTTATAGAGATATGTTGGTGAGTCCGCAATGGCTACGCGAGGTGAGGTGAGCGGGTACAGAAAACAACGGAAAAAAGATCACCTTGATCCATGCCGAATTCTTTTCGTTCCCGCAATGGTAAATGTCCGCGCAGCGATGAAAGCGTCCTGATGTCGCCAATTGCCTTCGAATAGCCAAATATCCTAACTTGGCACATGTGCCTATCTTACAGTTTGATGTGTCTACAAATGTTAAAGTACCTTTTCATATAAATGAATGTCGCATCAACTCATCAATTATAGCCGAGTTGTAAATATCGCTCCTTGCGACAATGGTCTACAACGCTTATGTATTGCCTCTTTGAAAATTCGTCCCGGATCTCACCGTTCCTTGAATGAAAATTTTGCTTTCTTACATATCAAAGTCCACAAGTTGAGGAAAAAGTCCGTCCACATCTCAGAGTCCAGATTGTCAGGTGGTCTTTTTTCCGTTGAGTGTCAAAAGTGTCGGTCTATACACCAATGTCCATCAAGTGAGTGAATTTTCTGTCAGACTCTCGACAAGATGTCTCTTTGAACAACTTAGTCAACCGCTATTTCAGATCCAGACTGAAAAAAAAAAAAAAAACTTTGACGCCCTGATAATCGCAATCTCGATGGTCACGTGTCGCTTATCTTCACGCTACAGTTCTCCTGTGCATTTCAGAAACAAACCGCCTGGTATGTGGGGAAGAGAGTGGCTTAGATGGTAACTGCTTATTCCACATGACTATATCACCTTAGGTGCGCCAAAACACACGTGTGCGCTAAAAGTGACATGTCCTCGCAAATTTATTAGAATGCTAAAAACACATCGTTTTGGTCAAGTTCTCTGTCCCACCAAATAATCATCTTGTCCACGAGAATGCCAAAGCCTCGAAAAATGATTTGACGACTCGAAACATATTGTCCTGGCGAAATCACCGACGTAACTGCGGTAAAGTCAGCTGAAACAAAAATTGAATTTTGAAAACTATGTTGCCCCATTGAATGATTGATCCACTAAAAATGTCTTGACCTCGCGAAATAGCTGGATTGACGAGCCATCCTACCCCTCAAATGATCGTTTCAAAGAGAATGTCTAAATTACGCGTGATTCTGTGACTATCCAATTTGAATCCCTTCATGGATCAGCAGCATCGTGTCACTCAAAAACAATGAAAAATAAGAAGCCTTACGCTTCCGTGCAAAGTTGTGACCGTTGAGGCTACAAATGCCATTTATGGTGCCTATTGCAAAAAAGAATTCACTTCTCTTTTAAGAAACTTTGTTAATAGGCAAAATAAATCTGATCACTTCATCAAGTATATTAGCTACGATACCCACAAGTTGCACCGCATATTATCACGGAGTCGTAGAGACATTTTGCATTTTAACAACAATTTAGGTTCTGTAAACGTTCTTGTCGCTGCGCGGACATTTACCATTGCGGGAACAAACAGAATTTCGGTGGGGACCAAGCTAGCGATTTTTTTTCCGTTGTTTTCTGAAAATACTGTACACTGAGCTGAATGAAGAACAAACAGGCATAGCAGGACTGTGTGTAGTAAGCCTGCAAGACTGGCTAGCTAAGGCACAAATCTTGCGCCACGCTTCGAATACTCAAGCCTCAAACTCACCGCGGTGTGAGAGTGTTTACACTTTCCAACACTCAAAGTGTAACTTAGGCTTGGTTGACTATAAAGCGAATTATCAGCTTCTCTGCACCCGCACCCAGTGTTGCCGGTAATAAGTTTTTCGCGCGCTTTTAGTAATTGGGCAAATATATTATATTTATATTTGCGAATAATATGAATATGAATATGCCTCAAATCACGAAAAATAATTTTTTCACGAAATATATGAGTAATTCAGTATAATTTTTGCTCTGCGGAATATATAATAGATATGTTTGAAATATATAAGGCACTTTTAGGCATTTTTATGCTCAATTTCACAAGTCCCGAAGGCAAGAGTTTCAATCCAACAAAGGAAAGACTCAACGAGAAGACGCACACCCGGAATTGAAGGATTAAATCATCAAGACAAAAAAGCTGCCGAATACTGTCCGTGGCATCATTCACGATATCGATGCGCATCGTTATTTGCACAATTCCTTTTTGAAAGTTGTCGCCGATCGCAAGCGTGATGAAGGACGAGCGGCGGGGCCAGAAAAGCTTATGAAAAGCAATGACACTCGGGGGATATCGACTTACA
>JAKTUB010000132.1:0-21730 GCA_030556465.1 Metschnikowia picachoensis
ATTGAATTACGAGGGATCCTCTAACGATATTCTCGCCCAAAGTGAAGACTACTATTATTGCCGTTTTGTTCGAATTCACGAGTCGGGTTTCTCCGCCTTTGTGTTCTGGGCCATTGTCCTATGCACCTTTATGAACTTGCTATCACCCGAAATTCGATAGTACAATGTTGGGGACGACAGATACAAGCTTGGATTAAAAGAGACCTTATTGGGTGCTATGCCCCATCATGGATTGAACAAAGGATAAGTATGCCACATGGCGGCATAATGGGAAATCCTTTTTCCAATATTTTGATTACTACAATGTGTGAAATGACCAATAAAAATGGGTACGCTTTTTATTTATCGGGCTGCTCGCTTTAGCAAAAGCGAGGGGAAATATTCTCAGAAATCTTCTGAAATGATAGAACGCCAATTTTTGACCAGAAAATTTCTATACTGTAAATCACCTTCTGCGTGAACAGAAAAGAAAACGTTTCACTAGCGCAGTACGCGTTGTCATGCATTATGAACAATGATTGTTAGAGAGATCTACACATCCAGTCGCGAGATTTAACAATTGCCTCGACGATTTTTTTTCATTTTTTTAAGTCTTCACTTTCGTTCTCTGTTCTTTTTTTATCAAAGGTACAAATGAAGCATGCATCTGGTTTAAATAGGTCAGCACCTTCCTCTTGGGAAGCATACTGTCACCACAAATATAGCTTTATTTGAATCATGAAGGCATCAAGATTAATAGCATATAGTGCTGTTGCAGTTATTGTGGTCAGCTGTGCAGCCTTGCCAAAAGGGCCAGAAGTATCCAATGAAAATACCAAAAGAGGCCTCTTCTTCGATCTAATTGAGTTGTGCTTCCTGGAATGCTCCCGTGATGTTCACCAGTACCATCCTCAAAGTACGTCTGGTAATCCAAGATCTCCTGGAGGCGAAGAGCCCAGAGTGTCTGCTGAAGAAGTGACGTTGATTTTCGAAAATACAAAGAAGGAGTTGAAGGCCATGAAGAAAAAGCTCAAAAAGAGAGATGATTATGACAATCTCTCACTTGAAGATAAAGGCAAAGCCGTTTGCAAGGCAATTCTGCGGTGGAATGCGTGCCTTAGGGAGTTCCAACAGATTGGCCATGATGGCTTTGCAACACTCATCGCGTCTACCAAAGAAGAAAAAGTTGCTAAGATCGAAGAATCTCAAGCAAATCTAATGGAAGAGTTTTATCATGTAAGGGCGTTAATACTTGATATGCTGCGCAAATACGAGATTGCTTCAGGTGCCGTGCTGCCGTCAGCACCCATCGTTATTGGTTAGTGGGTATTATAGTTTCGGTTTGTGTGATTGTGATAAAATGTGTTTTGTTAACGTGTTTAGTTATTAAAGATGGGTACTGATAACGTTTTCCATGTCCACTTCAGAAAGGTCATTATTGCAGACAATGTTCTTCAAAACTGATGGTAAGTAGGGGAAGAATCAAAATCTCAAAACCTGATAATTCATCGATACCCATTCAATCAAATGGCTGTATAAGAGTATGACGAATTCCGTTGATTGGGAAAGTAGAAAACAAACACCGGAATTCATTTTCAGCTACATCTTTTTTTATCAGAGATCCAGATTTTGTCTTCTCGAAAAGCTCCACCCTCACGGTGTAAATGGAGAGGACTATGCCAAGAATTCTGAAATCAACAATAATGAAAACGAAGTCTTAATATAGCTGCTGCCCTTAGGTATAGAAGGTGAGCTTTAAAGAGCTGCGTGCACAGGTCAAGACCCATATCACTTTTGGTTTTGGAAAAAGAACTACAATTACTCTTCACTCATTCGAAAAACTGATATTGCTCATGAATATCATTAAGCCTCAAAGAACCAGTTCAGACACTTAATTCTTCAAGAATACTATAGAAGATAGATGCACGAAAAAAAAACACCACAAGCACTCAAAAAGCATTTAAATCAAGCAATAATGACCACACGAGTTGCGCTCTTAAGTAAGCGCTTTAGCACATAACTTTATGCACATTATCACATTTACAAGTGAACCCGAAGCGGTCAAGAGTACTAATAAGTCACAAGATGTTTTTTCGCGTGGTACCAATAATGTCCTTTTCCTCCAAGGAGTGCTTGCAATGACAACAACGCCTGAAGCTGATAATTGTAAGAACATGCCTTCTTTACCTTCGCCAAATGGTCAATTCATCTACAAAGTGGATACTAGATGAAGGAGAGATTGGTTGAATAAAGCCTAAAATCAAGTCAGCTTATTGGCCGGAGAGCAATAGCTTCAAGAAGATGGGTTGTGCCGTGAAAAGCAACGTACACATTTTTTTGCCTCCGTAATAGAAAGAGGCCCCCCTACTGGTGATATCCGACGCGGCTGTGTGATGACTTTGCATAGAAAGTGGATAACCCAAGTATACTTTAGTGTAGTGCAGTACAAGACCCCAAACATTAATTCTCGATCAATGTCTAAAGCTAAACTATCAAGTAGTGCAATAGAGCTTACGATTCACAGACCAACGTCTTGAGAAAGCATATGTATTATTGTACACCACGGATCCGGGGCCGGTTTGGAATATCCACAAAAACGAAGTGCTAAAAAAAGAATTTTCCAAGCTTAGAACACCTTGAGCAAAACCTCATATGGCGAAGAACTTTATATGTGTGTCTCATATTCGGTAGAGGTATCGTTGCTAGAATCGAATTGCTTTGAGCTGAGAATTCAGGCTGCAGGATAGAACTCGGTTCTCCCGAGTAACTAGTCACATCCGGCGCCTGTCGCAAAGAGCTCGCAGTGGCCTCAGGCTCAGGCAAGAGCCGTAAACGTTTTCTGTGATTAAAGGGTACAATGTTTTCGTCATCAGAATCAGCATCGTCTTGTGCTGGTTCGTGTGATGGTTCGCTCTCAAACCTGGCAGTACCACTGTGTGACCTTAGTTCCTTCAGATTTGTTTTCGGAGCCAACGAGTTCACATTCTTGGCTGGGTCCAGCGGGTCGATCGAATTGTCTTCGTTCATGAGAGTATCTGGGTCGATGGTGTTCGCGAGGTGTGAACTTTATGGGACAACAGGTTCTGGTGCGGCAGGTTCAGGAATAGTAGTATTATGGGTTATCAGCTGTGAGGCGGGGGATTAGTGCCAATCACATTTTCAGGAGCCAGCAGAGCGACGCTTGAGGACTCCGTATACATTTCTTCGGTGGACTTACTATCTTGGGAGATAATCTCGATACTATCGCCCGCAGATTTCGCCATTTCGACCTTTACTTCTGTCTGGAACGTCGCCAGCTCTTTCTTCTTCGCGGCCTCCTCGCTCTCCTTCATCAGCGTCCACGAGCCATCTATGTTCAACAAGACAACATCTATGTCATCATGCATCATATCGAGAATATTCTACAAGAAGTAACGATCCGTTCATTATATTTTAAAGAAACAACTGGCCCAGGACACGCTAGGAACTCTTGAAGTTGATTTGAACAAAGTGAGCGAGAAGCTCAATAAAGCACTCGCTTACGAAGGCTTTTTATAATAGGGCCCATGTCTGTTAAGCCAACAATTCTGAGAAGAGTCCAGTGATAGAATGTCAAATTAGCATGAGTTTGCTTAAAATGATCTTTTGTGACTTCAAAAAAGGCCATAAATTTCATTTCCACATGTCTGTTTCGAATGTGCCCAATTGTAGCTTAATGGGATCAGTATTTACCAGAGGAAATAGACATACAGTTGGTAATCATATCCTTACATAAACAATCTGAGAAATTTTACCAAGCTACTATTCTTTCTCAGCAATCAAAGCTTTTGCAAAAAGCATAAACCTCAAAGTCAATGAGTTTACAGCCCATTTCGTATCTTTATTCAAGTTATCATTGCTATCACAGCCCATTATTTATACACATATTACCGACCATTCGCAAACGCTGTGCTTCTTTTTTCTCGAAAATTCTACGATAATATGGGCCAATGAAGTCTAGCGGGCCAGGATTTCTCAATCCGAAAAAACTACTCCGAGGCTCCTCAACAACGGTCGCCTGGTTCTCTTCATTGTTTCAAAACAGGCAACTCGAATCGAATTCACATGTGGATGACGGGTTTTGGAGAAATGCCATTATCACTGAACGACAGTGATAAAGAGCAAACAATGCTAACAATAATAAATTCTATCGAGGCGGAAATACGGTTCCATCTTTGAAACTTCTTTGACAATGGAAGAATTCCGGAGTTTTACCTACCAGCGAAGCCATTGTATGCGGAAAGTGTTTACAAGCGGAAAAAATAGTTTCACTTTGAATGAAGGCTTGTGTTGTCCAAAAAGGGCAATGAAATCAATTTTCCGTGGTTCTGACTTTCTTGGTATTTTTCCAAATGTTATCGACGGCCCCTAATAAAACACGGTAACCGTCCTAGATGAGTTACTGAACATCAGTCAGTCATGAGATCTTTGGACGTCTTAATCACGGGCCTATACGCCCTTGGGTTAGTATATGCTAGTCCTTCGAGCAAAGAAGCAACAGTGACCGAGGGTTTGAAACATACAGTCACACCAGTTGCCATTTCGGCAATCCCGACAATCCGCCCTGAAGATCGACTAGAAACTGCACTTTCTGGTCTTGATATATTTGCACAGAAGAACCACCAGGATGCTGATAGACCACGCCAGTTTCGTAACTTAAGATTTGTGATCCCGACTTTGGACACAATCCGAAAGCCAATGACGATTGTTACATATGTCGGGCTGTTGTTTCGGTGTTTGAGAATTAACAATTTACGGCGTGAAGATTGCAACATTCGACTCCAGCAGTTACTTTTCGATTGGTTACTTTGGCTTGACTCGCCTGCCGAGATACAAACAACAATAGGCATGGACGGGCTTTTTAGAGAGGCATACGAGGCGCTTTACAACCCAGATGGTTTGCAATCCGTCTTGACAGAAGGACGCAAGGCAGAGTTAAGGCTTGCGGCATTAAAATTGTTGAACTTACGGCCTCCGTTGATAGCCATACTACACACAAACGCATCACGCATCGACACATTGGGCTTACAGCTATTTGTCAACTATTCGCGTAGCGTGGAGACATCTTTGGACCTTCCGATATACACGAGCATTCCTGAAGAGCGACTTGTCATGGATATGTTGAGGGGCTTACGGGTGATTCTGGGCCGTGTTATCAAATTAGTTAGAGATGCAAGGCCATGCACTACAAGTGGCTCCGGGTCGGGCTCAGTGAGCCATACTTGTCTGCGCGAGTCGAATGCTGAAGCAGCCACGTGCACGTTGAGTGCACCAATTAATGGCCACAATTAGCAGACCCCATTTGTGTGGGTTGTCACATCGGGTATCATGCCTTGGCATTTATAATGAACAAATAAACGAGCCGTACTTGTAAATGGATGGTACCGAAGAAATCCGTTTGATGCAGATTGACAGGGAGTTAAATCCTGTATGCTTCAGATAGCACTGTTCTTGTTCTTGATCCGGGGTCAGAGCAAAGAAATTTTGAAGCGAAGAAAAAGTCATTATTTGTTTGTACCCCATATTAGGCGTCAAAGACGTAAACGATCGTCGACCGCAATGATTATGATCTGCACCTTGAATTTTCAGATCGTCAGTGGAACACGAATTGAAAACGAAGTATACATCTTCGCAAATGGCGGGAGAATATCATGAAAATTGCCGACAATTGTCAGGTCTCATCGAGTTCAGGTCCGCTTTGGACTTGTGGCAAATTAAATGCAAAGGTCTCAACAATTTCCGCTGGCCTCGGATCTGACTTGTGGGGAAGAGAGTCTTCTGAGTCTTCCTTGGCGGGAGTGCAGATGACAGCGACATGCATGAAGACACCCAACGTCCTCAGATCGAACAATTGAAAAAAGTTTTCACGTAACTTTTTCACGCTTCGTTCTGAAAGACATTTGGGATGCTCTAAAGTAGGCGTGAAAAAAGCTGTTGCAAGCCCTAAACTGTTTCGAGTTTCGGTCAAAGTTAAAGCTCAAGGCAATGCCGGTGGCCAGTTCAGCTGGGTAGATGACGGTAGTCTAAAACACCCGTACATCGCACAAAGACAACAACCGACTAGGATCCAGTAGCTTAATACCGACAGCTTACAAATTAGAAGAAGAGCTCAGTCAGACGAAAACAAAGCAATTGTGAAGCAAAAATAAAGACATTTCAAGGCCCTTTAATACGGCTTGAGTAAACCTTACAAAAGTGTTGCGCCTGTTCCTCGGAGTCGGAGTAGTGGGGACCCGGGGCCAATCGGGAGCGGCGCGGCGAAACCAAAACCCCTCTGGAAAATGTCGCGCGCCACGCCAATCCCGGGGCAGGAAAAGCCATGACCGCACGAAAAAAAAATAAAAGACGCCATCATTGCAACGCGAAACTACACGCAATAGTTTTCTTTGCAAAGCTACACAAACCCAAAAACTCCCACTTGGGCCATGCTTAGAGCTTTCAAAACCGCAATCCCCAGGGCCCGTGCTCACAAAGCGCTGGCTTTGGCTCAAAGACACCAGGTGAAATTTGCCCGTTTTTTGGCCACAGACACTTTCCTCCAGCTGAACAGCAGTAACTACGTCGAGGAAATGTATGAGGCTTGGCGCCAGGACCCTCTGAGCGTGCACGTGTCTTGGAATGCGTACTTCAAAAACTTGGATGGTGGCGCGCCGGCCTCTGCCGCTTACTCCGCCCCACCCACGCTCGTCCCGGTCCCAACCGGCGGTGCCGGGGTCGGTTTCAACCCCGGATCTCTGCCTCATAGCGAGGATGTGGTCACGCATTTGAAAGTGCAGCTTCTTGTGCGTGCGTACCAGGTGCGCGGCCACCAGAAGGCGCAGATCGACCCATTGGGCATCTCGTTCGGTACTCAGGGCAACGTGCCCAAGGAGTTGACGTTGGAGCACTACGGTTTCTCGGACGCCGACATGAACAAGCAGATCACTCTTGGTCCCGGTATCTTGCCTCGTTTTGCCGAGGGTGGCAAGAAGTCGATGTCGCTCAAGGAGATCATTGACGTTTGCGAGAACTTGTACTGCTCGTCGTACGGTATTGAGTACGTTCACATTCCTTCTAAGGAGCAATGCGACTGGTTGAGAGAAAGAATTGAGATTCCGCAGCCATTCAAGTACTCCGTCGACGAGAAGAGACAGATTTTGGATCGTTTGATCTGGTCGTGCTCCTTTGAGTCTTTCTTGGCAACAAAGTTCCCCAACGACAAGCGTTTTGGCCTTGAGGGTGCTGAGGCCATTATCCCTGGTATGAAGGCTTTGATTGATACCTCTGTCGAGCACGGTGTCGAGGACGTGGTTATCGGTATGCCTCACAGAGGTAGATTGAACATGTTGTCGAACGTGGTGCGTAAACCCAACGAGTCGATTTTCTCTGAGTTTACGGGCTCTAAGGAGTTTGATGAGGGTAGTGGTGATGTCAAGTACCACTTGGGTATGAACTACAAGAGACCTACTACCTCTGGCAAACACGTAAACTTATCGCTTGTTGCCAACCCCTCACACTTGGAGGCCGAAGATGGTGTTGTCTTGGGAAAGACTAGAGCCATTCAGCAGTATAAGAATGACATTGGTGAATATCAAAAAGCCATGTCAATTTTGTTGCATGGTGACGCTGCTTTCTCCGCGCAAGGTGTCGTCTACGAGACCATGGGTTTCGCAAATTTGCCCGCCTACTCCACTGGTGGTACTGTTCACATCATTATCAACAACCAGATTGGTTTCACCACGGACCCACGTTTCGCAAGATCCACATTGTATCCGTCCGACATTGCCAAGTCAATTAACGCGCCAATCTTCCACGTGAACGCTGACGACATCGAAGCTGTCAACTTTGTCTTCAACTTGGCCGCTGACTGGAGAGCTACTTTCCACTCAGACGTCATCATTGACGTTGTTGGCTACAGAAAATACGGTCACAACGAGACCGACCAGCCTTCTTTTACTCAGCCCGTCATGTACAACAAGATCGCCGAGAAGAAGTCTGTTCTTGAGTACTACAGCAAGAAGTTGGTCGAGGAAGGCACATTTACCAAGGAAGATGTCGAAGAGCACAAAAAATGGGTGTGGAACATCTTGGAGGAGTCCTTCAAAAAGTCCAAGGAGTACGAACCAACTTCCAGAGAGTGGTTAACCACACCATGGGAGGACTTCAAGTCTCCTAAGGAGTTAGCCACCGAGATCTTGCCTCACCTTCCAACAGCTGTTGAATCCGAAATCTTGAAGAAGATTGGTACCGAAATTTCTCAGGCTCCAAAGGGCTTTGAAGTGCACAGAAACTTGAAGCGTATTTTGAACAACAGAAAGAAGACTGTCGACAGCGGTGAAGGTATTGACTGGGCTACAGGTGAGGCTTTGGCTTTCGGATCTCTTTTATTGGAGGGTTACCACGTGAGAGTCTCCGGTCAGGATGTCGAGAGAGGTACTTTCTCGCAACGTCACTCGGTGTTGCATGACCAGAAATCCGAGGACATTTACACTCCATTGAAACACTTGTCTGAAGACCAAGGTGCCTTTGACATTTCCAACTCTTCTTTGTCCGAGTACGGTGTCATGGGTTTCGAATACGGTTACTCCTTGTTCTCCCCAGATGCTTTGGTTCAGTGGGAGGCTCAGTTCGGTGACTTCGCCAACACCGCTCAGGTCATCATTGACCAGTTCATCGCTGCCGCTGAGTCCAAGTGGAAGCAGAGATCCGGTATGGTTTTGTCTTTGCCCCACGGTTATGATGGACAAGGCCCAGAGCACTCATCTGGTAGAATTGAGAGATACTTGCAGATGTGTAACGAGGACCAGCGTTTCTTCCCTTCGCCAAAGAAGCTCGAGAGACAACATCAGGACTGCAACATGCAGATCGCTTATCCAACTACACCGGCAAACTTGTTCCACTTGTTGCGTCGTCAAATGCACAGACAGTTCAGAAAGCCATTGGCTCTCTTCTTCTCTAAACAGTTGTTGAGACACCCATTGGCCAGGTCTAGTTTGGATGAGTTCACTGGCGAGTCTCACTTCCAGTGGATCATTGAAGACCTGGAGTTGGGCAAGTCAATCCACAACAAAGAGGGCATCGAGCGCATTGTTTTCTGCACTGGTCAGGTATACACTGCCTTGCACAAGAAGCGCGCTTCTATCGAGGACAAGTCTACCGCATTCATTAAGATTGAACAATTGCATCCATTCCCATTCGCTCAAATCCGTGACGCTTTGAACACCTACCCTAACATCAAGGACTTGGTCTGGTGTCAAGAAGAGCCATTGAACATGGGTGCCTATTCATACGTTGTTCCCCGCATTGCGACCACATTGGCCGAGACCGAGAGCTACAAGGACCTCCAATTGCGTTATGCTGGTAGAGACCCATCCGCCTCTGTCGCCGCTGGTTCCAAGTCTATGCATACCGTTGAGGAGGAGAACTTCTTGAAGGACGTGTTCCAAGAAAACTAAATAATTTCTGTTCCATTTAACAGAACAGGAGAGAGCCACTAAGAGATATTGCTAAGTATTTTGATGTATTTATTTTATGCGCATTTAGAGAAATTTGTAGATGATGAAATGCGGAAAACATTTATGAGCGAAGTGTGCGCCCGATCCCACATTCAACGCAGGTAAACGCTCTCCCGGAGCGCATGAAGGGCTCGGAGAATACGTTTTTCTTGAGACACGAACAGTGTTAAGCGAATATCAGGTGTATCCCTTTCCTTCCATGTTAAGTCGCACAGTGGTGAGTGGACCATGAACGAAGGGTTCAGCCGGAGTAGCTGAAGTGGCTGAGATAGAAGTAAATTTAGTCTTGATGAAATATATACTGACTAAACTGTCTATTGAATAGGTTGATCAACTGGGTGACCTGTAAGGGAAACTCAGTCCTTCTTATATATCCGTCTTCCCACGTATTAATTCCTGGTGCATTCTTGGGTATTCCGAGAGGCTTCAATGTCTAGCATTCTATCTTAGAATAGACCACTGTACCCATTGCTCATAGCCGGAAGCATGTATGTTATCAATCAGGAAGTTACAGGATAACACCATACTCACTCGTGAAGCCCTAGTCAGGACACAAGAGAAAGGAGGTTCTTAGAAGCGACTTAGTCATCACATACACAGCATACATTATGCGACTAGACCTTCCTTAAACCTCTTTGCCAAAGGCTGTCAATCAGTGATAAAGTCTTTCGATTGGAGAGTTGCGTCAGCGCCACTAGCAAGTAAAAAGGGTTGCTGTTCTATCGTCCTATCGAAGTCATCGTCTATCGTACAGTCCATTTTATTTGCACATTCACTGTGTGGTAAGGGATTTGAAGCATAGAAAGCTTGTTGATATTCGCTGTGTTAGATGGAAGCCCATGCAGTTGTTATTCACTATTAAGAGCCGCCGAGATCCATCGCCAATACCCGAGCCGGCGTCTATTACGGTTCCGTTTAGTGGTTTCTCGAAAGTTCCCTTGCGTGTAAGCTGCAAGATTGTCCCACGGATTTTCCAGTATCTCGTCGCACCCCAGCAACTTGTGGTGGCTGAGACAGTTTGGACAAAGCTCTGGTCTCTCAGCGAGCAGCTTCATCATGCGAAAGAAGAAGTGGTCCGAAACGTTATGGCTGTAATTGTTCGGTTGGAGTGGCGTTTAAGTGGCGGTATTTACACCTGCAGCACTAATTGCATGCACCTTTGCGCCTTCCAGTCTCGTGAATACGTCGTGGAAATCATCTACTTGTCCTATCTCTTTCACCATAGCGTCGAACCGAATTTTGAACGATGCGCTGTTTTATTTCTGGGTTGAGTCTGGGTTTCGCATTGACCGGTACCTTGGACCGTACCTCATGCGCAAAGCTAATGTCGGTCTCCAATGAGCATAGATCAGCCCATAGCCGTGTCTCCTTCCAAAAGGCAATAATGCTTTCACCTGTATCCTGAAAAGAGGTGTAAAGATCCTAAAGAAGTGGGGTGGGTCCCAAGGACATTTTCAAGAGAGTCAGTGGAAATTCGTCTTCCAAACGTTCGACAAACTTCAAAATGGGGAGGATTGACTTTTGTTGGCCTCTCCAGCAGCGGATCACTGCGTGTAAGGCCTCCCGCTGTTCCATGTAGTGTTCAAAGACCTCTGAAGACGAGGTGCTACCCTTCAGTATGATGCTGTCGTTAATTGTGTCTACGTCAAGGACCGACCGCCCCGTGAATTAATCCATATTCCTGTTGGCATGGTTAGCTCACTTGGTATAGCATTTGACTCTTAATCTATTAGAGCACAACATGGTTCTGTTAGAGTGTATATTCAAGTATCTAACACCTAAGACTTGGCTTACAGTTCTCTCTAACCCCTTAAAGAACCACGAAAAGAGTTGAGTGGAGAATTTTATTCCTTATCGCGTCCCCGTAGATTCAAAAAAGATTCTGATTTCGTGTCTAACCCATATTTACCCCGTCACGCGACATTTGAGATTTGGATTATATGCAACACCATGTCAAATGCGATTACACAGGTATTGATACAAAGTGAGACGATAGTTGGAAAGTGCTTCGGCCCTGTAGATATTTCGGATCTAGTGCACTTGTGAGTATTACCTGTACTATTTAAAGCTTAAAGTAAAAGTCAAGGAAGTTCCCACTTTTCTGCGGTGAAAAGATTTTCACTGCGCGACTGCTGGCTCAGCGGGTCGTGTCCATACTTCATTTAGTCCTGTCCTGACGGACGCGGGTTTTCGATAGGTTCCTTGAGATACCTCTCAATCTCATGCTCTGAGTGCACGACGTGAGTCTGACTCCCGAAACGAAATCTTCCAAGCCCTGGAGACGAGGTTTGCGTCGATTCGTGAGGCAATTTTTTCACGACATCCGTGTACTGAACCAGATACTGGGAATAAACGACACAGTCAACTGTGTCCTGCACATACACCATCCGTACGAAATTTGGTACGCGTACGCCGAGAGGTCTGGGAAACCTTAAGAAAACTCTGTCGTGCTGGGGAAAGAGCCTTGGGATTTTTGCAGCGATATGTTTCTAGTAAGCGCCGGCTTGGCACTTGAACGGTCGATTCCGAGTTGATTTTGCATCAGGAATGACCTATTTTCCTTTTTTTTACTTGTTATACTTTGTATACGTGTGGATATTATGAACGATGGAAGGTGAAGTCACTTGTTTGATGGCCTACAAGGTCCGCACAAAACTGCCAAGGTAAATAATGTAACCAAGTAGGAACGAAGTGAAATATCCGTTAAGGAGTCATGTAATTGGCTTGGAAAACGTAAGCATCTCAAGACTAAATTGGGTTCATCTCATTAGCACGACTTTTTGTTGAGTGTTGAAGCAAACTTCACTTTCTTGCCAAAATCGTTACATAACGAACCATAATACAAAGGGGTGCAGACCACTCGCCCAAGGCAAAACCAAGGAGGAGGGCAAGGTGCAAGGAGTGTTGACACCCGTACATCCCTGGAGGGACGGAACAACTTTTTGCACCCAAAACAGTTAGCACCTACAATGATTGACCCTCTCACCATCGTACAATAATTCCAAAATGAGTCGCAAAAGTCTTTTTCCAGCCTCCAGTGCTCGTGTAGAAGTTAGTCAAGAAAGCCATAACTTCTCAAACACTACGCAGTACATATGTGACGACAGCCGCTATTTTCAGAATCATCAAAGCCCTAAATCGAATGACATCAATAACAGAAGCTCAGGGTTCGAGACGGAGATCTTTACTAAAACAACAGCCGCAAAGACCATATTAGGCGCGGGGCTCTTTAGCCAAACGGGTTATCAAAATGATGTGATATATCGACAAAACGAACTTTACAAAAGACTCGTCAATGCCCACTGTAATGAATCGGAAGAGGATACAATTCTTCAGTCGATTGAGAGAAAGAGCATCTATCTTAGACAAAGGCCTTTAAAACAACTAAATTCGAAAGCAAAAAATGTAAGCTCGTGCTCCCTGGCTTGCTCGCCCACAAAACCTTGCAAGCCGCGTCAACCGAAGAAACTTGCGTTTCAGCCCACAACAGCAAACTCGAATTTATTGGCCAAGCAGGCAGGCAATGAGATACTAAGAATGATAATGCCCAAGAAAAAGACGGTCACCCGGCTGGTGAGAGATTTGTCCTCGCGAGCATATGGTCACACGTCTTCTAGCTACCGTAAGATTTCCGACCCGGCTGCTGTGAAGAGAGGAAATCCCGCCAAGAAGTCTGATTAGAAAAGTGTTTCTGTTTTGATACTGAATTTTAGTAAGTTTGTAATGTATCTTGCATAAACTCACTTATATTATGCGTAAATGAGAATACGAATCACTCAAAAAAACGTTTTCGAATTTCTCGAAGCAGCTCAAAATGCGTTTACGTATTCGTAAATTCACCACGTATCGCAATGGACTTACGATTTACAATCTTGTGAGTTCTCAACCACGTAAATTATAAACTTTCGTATCAAGCACCATAATGCGCAACACTAGTCTAGTTAATAGCGATCACAAGCAACACCTGACTACAGTGAAGCACATGAGTGGAAGTCGGATAATGCCCCCTTACAACAATAGGGTTCTTGTGTTTTATACCGACCAAGTGGTTTTACCAGCGAGAAAGAAATAAGAGACATGCGAGAAAAAAGGACAACTCTTGTATATATAAATATCATTTACGAGCAGCAGTTCTTGATGTGTGGATTATTGTATACTGAAAATAAGAAAATCAGTTCATCGGATAGCAATTCATTTTCCGGTGGATAAGATTCAGCGACTCAAAGTGCTTATATCAAAGCATTGAATAGCGTTTGCAACTGACCCTTGGTGACTTATATATATTTATAAAATGAATAACATGCACGCATACTAAACTAAACATAGATTAAAAACTTTTCGATGAACATCGATTCCACCTAAATTGTGCGAGATTTGAAGTCTGGCTACATCGCATTTTACCTGTAGATCTTCCCCGCTTAATCTGTAGAGGGTAGCAGAATCTTGAAAGTGGAGGTACGAAATGTAGATATTTCCCAAAGAGCCAGAAGAGCTTTCAATCAGACTACTGTCCGAAACGATCAAGCTTTGGCCTCACAGCATGTATATCATCACATTGGAGCTTGTTTTAGGTTATCGGTTGCAGAATTCAATAACTGAGCTTACACTCCAGACACTTCAAAAACGCTTGATCTCGTTTCGCCCCTATGCTAGCCCAACAAACCCCCAAACATCCCATCGTCTCCTCTAAATTGCCTGCCGTTTCCTCGCGCGCGGCCCTCGACTATTCCGCCGCCCGATGCTTATATGAAGAGTTCACCCTTGGAAATTCTCGCGCCTTTCAAACTCAGCGAAGCAAAACCAGGTAAACCCCATCAATCTCCCCTGAAAAGTGCACCGCGTCATCTTTTTTTCGCGAAAGAAGACGGCCACATTAACTACACTCACGCCGCAACTGAGCAAAGCCAAAAACCAGCTCCAAAACCTTCAAAAACAAAAACAACTGGACGAATCCGGATTTGAACCGGAGACCTTTCCCATGCTAAGGGAACGCGCTACCAACTGCGCCATACGCCCGGAAAGTGGTCCCTAGCAGGATCGAACTGCTGATCTTGGCGTTATTAGCACCACGCCTTAACCAACTGGGCCAAGGGACCTGTTATGTCTGCATTCTTTGGGGTGTTTTTTCATGAAAGTTTGGTGAGAAATTTTGATGCCCAATATGCAGGATCTACAAGGCTGCGAAAACAATTTATATGCAGAATCGCATGCTTTCAAGCGCCTAATATGCATATGTTTGAGATGATAGCTCCAAATTAAGGTTTAACATGCGTGCCCTTCGCTGCAAAACACTCAAATCAGTTTTTCAGCGTTTAGAAATCATCTTATGAAGACACAAGATTTTCGAACATAACGGCTCTTTTGCTTCAAATCATCTCGCCCTATTTTACCTCAATTCATACCATTGCAAATACTTCGGTTTAATTAAATACTGACCGAAACGCAAAGCAATCTATACTGTCGCCCTTGCCATCGTAAGCCGTTTCATGCGAGCTGAAACTTCTCTTGTCTAAAAAGTAGATATACTCATGAATCGTGAGCTATCCTGATTCTTGGGTAATCGTATCTCGTTATACTTTGTAAAAAAGCTCATTTCAGATGAGCCATCTCGAGAATCATTGTATGTTTCAAGTGGAGTGATTTTCCACTCGCAAGGGTGTTAGGCTCATGTGACACTTGTCCTTTCCTCGTAAGAACATTGCTAGTACTTAGATTCCATGGTTTTGGCTGTACGCTTTCGCTATCTTCATGAATTAAAGTTAGTCAAATACCATCGTGTAATTCATTATGTTGCAAAGTTCACAATTGACCTGAGGCTACTAGCTCCAACAAACTTTACTGCCTAGAATCAGACATTCAGCACTTAGAAACGCACTTTCATCAATATTTGTTTCTTATGTGAATGATCCAACTACACCAGTGAATTCTAAAAAGCGTGTTATAAAAGGCCATACTTATAACGGTTTTGTTCAAAGCAACAATCCATGCATTTCTTGAACTTGATCGCACTTCAATTGCTTTTCGTTGACACCATAGCAAATACGCTTGAGCCACAGGTGAGATATGGTACGGAAAGCATCCCTTCGGATGATCAGACTAAGTACTATGGCAAAATAAACAACTTCGCGAATTACGCGAGACTTCCAAGAATTGGCTTCCACGGCTTCCGAATGTATAACGCTATCCAAAAGCAGCTAGCGAGTCTAATACTTCAACTCAGGACATATATGAGCGAAGATAACTTGACCGAGAATGAGAAAATGATGTATGCTCGGAGTCTTCACGAAGAAATCGATACTGTCACAAATTTGGCGACGGAAACGAACCTTTTGCGACAGTTAGATGACCAAATTAGGCTCATCAAACATGTGTACCATGTGGCAGCAGATACCGACCACCTAATAGAGTATTTCAGCCTCACGGACCAGGTGCAGCACTTATTATACAGTTTCGTCCATTTGAACTTGGAATTGCTCAATTTACACAATAACAATGGAGTTCCAGTCACAGGCACTTACGACTGCAGGCGGAGGGTCACCGCCACCATCGGAAGTTTCATCAATTGGGAATCAGCGATGGGGAAATTGATTAATATGCCCGTCAGCCTACGAAAATTGCTTGAAAATCGTTTCACCGATGCGAAATACTTGCTAGGAGTGGCAGAAGCAGCTGTTTTAAAGTACGATTGAGATTAGGTTGCGTATGGATTTTGTCGAATTGAGAGTCACGTTTCTGGTCTGTGTTTTATTTGGAGAGAAATGAATCTATTGCTGTGACTGAGGTGAAGAATGGTATTGTGGGGTCGATATGACTTATGAGAGCATGAACAAATATATTAAGTCAAGTCTTTCATCATTTCATCATTTCATCATTTCATCATTTCAATTTTGTCCTCTATGTGATTAATTTCTTAGGCAGCGGGGGAGAACTATCATTCCAACAAAGAAAAAAGAACAAAAACCAAAAAGATAGATTCAGATTCATTCAATCTTTCTTTATTCTAGTTCATTAGTTAGTAGTATCATGAAGTTATATCACTTTCTGCCTCCACGCGGAAACTCGGACAGGACTTTTTGCAAAACGAGTTGTTTTCTTCGAAAATGAAAGAAAGTCTTTAGTCCTAAAGCCGAACTACTTTTTGTCTTCAGTCTTGTATCGGTCGATAATCATAAAAGTGCCCTATGCACGCTCGAAGTTTGAATTGGAGATTAGATCTCAAGGCGCATGTTGTTTGGACTCACTACAGAGTATCGAATCCTTCCCTTTTTAAATATCTAAAACTTTCGGAGACCTGCTCGGACCCCTATTGGATTCCATTTTTAAGCTATTAGAGATTTAGTAAGAGTAACGTGTATTGGCTCTGGTGAAGCGAGCTCTATCAAATGGCTCTGGATAAGCTTTTTTAAAAAAAAAAATTATCACATTACAGGACAGTCTCAGCTTGTCACGAAGCTTCTTTTCTAGCCTCCAAAAGGAGCTTGTAGATAAGCTTGCTTCTTGCTTCGTTGCTCAGTTAGCCTTTTTTCAAATTTTCAGGACTAGGATCTGAATACTTGTTGAAACACCAAATGCCAGTTCCTATACAAATGGCCTTTTAGTATACTTGAGTATCCGGGACTATCTCTCAGCCCCGCTCGTAATCGTATTATTCGGTGAAGAAGGAAAGCAACCATGGGTTCCCGCGTGAAGATTTTTCACTCCCGTGGGTGCGGTCCTTCCTATATACAGGATAGCCACTGGCGTGAGATATGCTGTGTCAACAATACTTCAACCTCGATTACCTCGTTCCTGCATAATACCCTCTAAGCGCGTGTCAGTGTTGCGAACTTTTCGTACACCATCGTATTTGGGGCTGTACGATGGTACGAATACGATGGCTCATCGTATCGTACTTTCGTCTATAACAAAGTACGATTTCGTACAGGGTTAGTGAGGTTTTTGGGCTAATCTGTCTCTTCGGTGGGTGTAGAAGTGTGGATTGCGAGAAAAGTCATTCTATTCCCTTTCGAGAATAAATTGTTGTTACCTCCCATTGATCTTGATGTTCTCGAAATCAGCTCATCGGAATGGGATTACTTGACGACTTTGAAAAAAGTTCGTTCCATCTATCACGAGCCAACTCTTCAGCTTCAGGCTTCCAAGCGAGCAACTGTTCATTTGACCATTCCTTACATTCAAAAGGTTTTGAAGGAACTTATTAATCTTATTTCGGACGACCTCGAAGCGTCTAATCCGTACCTAGTTAAAGGAATACGGGAAGCCTACCACAAACTCTATTCATACTATCCTATATATGGAACTGATACTGGTCGGATGTTAAGCCTTTACTTTGCTTCTGTTCTTGATACTCGAACGAGGCTCGAGTATTTTAGACGAAGAGGGTTCCCGGATAATGTCATTCTTCGGGTACGGGAGCGATTCAAATATGCTTACCATCGCTATAAGGTAGTCTTCGACAATAAGCAGAGTCGTGGCGCTTTTCACACCTCAGATAGTGGGGTGAGGACCAGAACTCAATCGTCTTTTGAGGAAGCATCCGTCAGTTTGACACTTTTCAGTGACGACGAGCTGTCTGTCGCTCAGGTGAACGAAGTTGAGCTATACCTCTCTACGAAAAGAGATGGGCGCTACAAGAGTGTCATTGAGTTCTATCAAGCCAAAAAAGGCACATACCCCGTTCTTTTTGATATGGCAAAAGATTACTTGGCCATACCAGCTATGTCCGCACCCTCCGAGTCGTTATTCTCCGGCATGAATGATGTTGTTACGTAGAAAAGAAATCGAATATCTCCGGAAATGGTGAAGATGTTGGCGTTTCTCAAGTATAGATTATCGGGCTCGAAGGGAACTCCTTCAAGCTCTGACGAGCTGGACGAGCTGAATGAGCTGTTTTTTTTTTTTTTTTTGCTTGATACATCTGATTAAGGACTGGGAGCCAGAGTTGCTTACCTAGCTCTCCAAAAAACTATATATGCATATATATAAAACCTTAGCCAGCTTCGCTACCATGCTTAGCGGCGTGGCTGCGTATGAGAACTACTTCGGTTGTCATCGCCCTAGAGGCTGTACTTCCCCCACATGTCGCTTCAACTCTCGCAACAGAAGGGTCAGTAATGCGAGCCCATCCGGTGATTCGCGCCGTCTTAAAGAGTACACTTTTTTGACGGTCTTCACAAACCAATTTTATTTTCTTAAGTTTTCCGATGATGCGTTGACCGGCGCCAACATGAAGTTAAGATGCATTGGGCTGGATGAGCTGGATGAAGAGATGGGTGGAGAAATGGATGGAGATTCATGTGATGCAGCGAAAACAAGCAAGGGCAAAAATTTGGCTGCCATGGAAATCGTGATTTAAGTTGAGAAGCTTTCGCAAGACTAATTTTTCAAAACAACTTATCAGACCGTCGAAAGAGATCACAAAATGAATTCGGAATAGCTTAAATTCTGGCGTTCATCGAGATGATGCCTATCTATCCCCAAAACATTGGTAAAAACACGACTTTCGTATTCCATCGTATTCATTGTACTTTCGTACACATCGTATAGGATCGGATATCCGACATGTACGTCGTATTGGGCTGTACGATGCAACACGGGCCTGATCATAAAAGACGCGTGATGTTTGTCACCACATGCAGGTATTGGAGACTAACGAGTCTACACACGACCGTGGGCCAGCGCTCGCAGAAAATCTTCATCGAGCCAGGAAAAAAGTATTCTCCTCTTCTCTATCACTAATATCAAAGAACATAAAGCTCATACACATGTGCAGTAGGTCAAAATACTACCAGACTGAAGCACCTTCCAAATTTTGACCCACATTGTAAATAACTGTGTGCAGCACATTCGTCACAGTGTTGCATAATAAGCAACACCACATTTGCCTTAGCCGCATTCTAAGTGGCTTGCCCGCGCTATGCCCTTCTCCACACACGACCGACCAACGCGAGTTGCCCGACTCACAAGTACATAATGAGGGCTTCCTGTTGAAGAACAAGGCCTGGGGCGTTGAGCAACGTTACGCATACTGTATATAAGTAATGTGCTCAACCTGTGCTGGCCGCCTAAGATCCTCTTCTTTGTTCAACTGACTGAGATCAACAAGGAACAATAGGAGAGCCCTTAATCAGGTTGAGTAAATACCTCAACCATTACCCGGTCTGTACCACACAATAAGAGTTGAGTGAAACTCAGTTGTGGGGTATCTGTTCACAATGGATCTCAATGGAGTATGCCGTGATCTGTGGGGATCCTGGTTGCATTGACAACAAGGGTCTCTCCAGAATAAGTCTATATAAGACACGACATGCTCGCTCATTGAGATAAGTTTAGTTTAGTCCTTACCAGACACTTCTATTAGATACCAATATTATAATGGACACTTCTACACCAATACCAACCACCTCAGCTATGCCTACTGAAACCTTCAGTGATTTGATGGCTAAGTTCCTGATCATCTCTCCACTGAGCGACTTGACATGGAAACGAAAGGAGACTCCTGCAGTGTACTCGTTCGATGCGACACTGTGCGTATCTCAACACTTCCCCTGTATTACTGAAAAGCCGGGCTGGTTCTACTAGAAGAACTTCACAATAAATATCTGCCAGGTATGAAGAACATAACACGTGAAATCACTTTTTTAGCCGATAATCATAACAATGAATGAAAAATAAAGTTTTTTAAATCGAAAAGATATGGACGAAAGGCAGATCAGAACTGCACATCATTGCGGTAGCAATCATAAAAGCTAAAAGTGACCATGGTCGCTTTAAAGTGCTAAAGCTAATATTGGGATGAAGATCATCACTGTCATCGGCGAGGTCACACGAGCAAGACCCTCATAGACTGGAACAGACGAAGAATATGAAGACGAAGCGGCACTAGAGACAGGTGAGGTAGTTTTCTCCGGTGCAATCGAAACCAGTGATGGTGACAGTGTTACTATCGCCGAGGATTCTGCAGATAAGCGGGAGCTAGAAATAGGGCTATCATTTGACATTGCAATACCGCTACCAATCACACTTGCCTTCCGCAGCACAGAGGTTATCGTCTTTTGACTTGGAACATCACCAGGCGACTGTTGCGATGAAACATCATCAAATGGCAGAATGCCAGACGAATCAGTGTGCATGGCTGGGCCCCCTTGATCTTTACTCCCATTGGGCCCGAGCTTTTCAGCATGTCTCGATGTGCTGAATGGGCAATATGTTGTCGTAAGTATGGTTGTCTCAACTTCAGTGACTCCAGATACATTAGTTTTCGTAGTAACAACAGTCCGCCTCCTCGTTACAACACTAGATGAGCTTCGGGTCGGACTTACTGAACCCTCACGCTCAGAAGAACTTGGAAAAGAGACACCGGGCTCACGCGAAACGTGACTTGAACTGGTAGAACCATCGGAAGAAAGATAGGTCAAACTTGAACTTGAGAAACTTTTCGATGTCAGTGGGGCAACAAGCGAGGAATTCCAACCACCTGGATTAGACGTTACACCAGTTGATGATCCAGTGGAATGAGCAGACAATTTGGGCAAAGTCAGAAATGATCCACTCGCAGTTGGAGTTATGACGCTCTCAAACAGCGTTCCAGTGCGCGGGTACAAAGACACAGACGTCGAGTACGAACCATTGCTATCCTTGTCGACAATCACAATACCGCTGCCAGTCTCAACCGATCCTCCAGACTTGGTGGTGGTGACAGTAGTGGTGTCGATTACTCCAGTGCGCGGGTACAAAGACACAGACGTCGAGTACGAACCATTGCTATCCTTGTCAACAATCACAATACCACTGCCAGTCTCAACCGATCCTCCAGACTTGGTGGTGGTGACAGTAGTGGTGCCAACCGTTCCAGTGCGCGGGTACAAAGACACAGACGTCGAGTACGAACCATTGCTATCCTTGTCGACAATCACAATACCACTGCCAGTCTCAACCGATCCTCCAGACTTGGTGGTGGTGACAGTAGTGGTGTCGATAACTCCAGTGCGCGGGTACAAAGACACAGACGTCGAGTACGAACCATTGCTATCCTTGTCAACAATGACAATACCGCTGCCAGTCTCAATCAATCCTCCAGACTTGGTGGTGGTGACAGTAGTGGTGCCAACCGTTCCAGTGCGTGGGTACAAAGACACAGACGTCGAGTACGAACCATTGCTATCCTTGTCAACAATGACAATACCGCTGCCAGTCTCAACCGATCCTCCAGACTTGGTGGTGGTGACAGTAGTGGTGTC
>JAKTUB010000133.1:0-21195 GCA_030556465.1 Metschnikowia picachoensis
TTTTTTTTTCGAAACTTACCGCATTTGATATTCTATGAAATAGGAAGGTTTACTAAAAACAGCAGTTGTAGGGGTTGGGGTCGATAGTCACGCCTCGAGTTAACACGCGCCTTCCCCTCACTCGCGTGGCTGCAAAAATTGATATTCATAGATACGCATCGCAGAACTATATAAGAATTCGGAATCCTACTTTTGAAAAAGTATTCTCATTTATGCGACAGACTCAACATCTAAGAATTACCCAAAGTTACCCCGATCCTGCTGTAGCTTCGTGTTTCACATTTGCTTCTCGTCTGCCTCATGCGTGTCGCGCCGCAGTGCTCATGCACCTGGTTCACACATACATACGCGCGGATTCAAAGTGCCAAAAAACCAAAACATCTTCACTTTTACTATCATACGCTTACCATAATAATCTTAACAAATGGATCTATCCGGCAGCAATGTGTATAGCGTGGTATGCTCTGGGAATCCACAGCAGGCCCACGCCGTGCTCCAAGAACTAAAGACACACGTGAAGAAGGATAATGTACATCTACCGTGGGTGGGCAAGTACTTCGAGGCGCTTCTGGTCGCCAGCGACTCGACAGAGGCCGCCATAAATACATTAGCATTAAGCTTAGTGTGTCACTTGGTGAAGCGTGTCAGTATCCAGGATGTCAGCGGTACGGTTCTTTCTGAACAGAGCTTCTTGGTGCTCCCCATGCTCATCCCGCGGATTGCAGACGCGAAAACCTCAATCAAAGTGTCCGCCAAGCGCGCTCTAGAAGCGTACTGGCTCAGCTCTCCCAAAAGTGTCGAATCGGCGATTGTCGAGTTAGGCCTCGCAAGGCGGAGCCTGCTTCTTGTGAATGAGTGTGTGGCGTGGCTCAACTATATACTCACCTCTGTGAGCCCACACTTCAAACTCGATACATTTCTCGACCCTTTGGCTCGTGTCTTGTGTGAGTACGCGGCAGACGAAAAGCTTGTTTCCAATGTCAAGGTATTGTTCGAGAATTACTACGAGTTGAAAAAGAATCGTATCCGCAAGTTTGATCTACAAAAGGCTCTCGAGCGCAATAACGTGCCCGCTGCTTTACGCATCTCCATCATGGGTACTGATTCCATCATGTCGTGCACGGAACAGACGTTTACTCAAAGCCTGTCTGTAATCACAAAGCCACTTACGCTGACACACTCACTAGAAAAACCATCTTCAAATCGGCCCGTGGACTCAAATTACGAAATGGCCCCGCAAGATGACAGAAGTCATTTCAATGAGTCCATTGGCTTAAGTTCGAATGCAGAGCTTCGCGCGTTTTTGGAAAAGCTCAAAGGCTATGCTTACGACTCCCTGTTTGAGCCCGTGGATGTAACCGATGCGAACGAGCTAAATCAGGTCTTTTCCAACATGTATGCTTCCTTTGACGAAAAGGAAACTGAGCGCAACTGGGGTGCACGTGAGAAGGGCATTCTCAAGATGCGAGGTCTTATTAGAGGAAACGCGGCCGCGGAATTTTTGAGTGATCTCATGACGAATATCAGGGAGATTCATGAAGGTATTTGCAAGTCGCTTCTGTCTTTGCGAACTACATTGTCAGTTAACTCCTGTCATCTTGTGAAGGAAATGGCGTTCTTGCTTCGTGAAGCTTTCGAGCCCCTTGCTGACCTCTTTATCCCAACGCTCATCAGGTTGTGCTCCAACACTAAGCACTTGACTAACTATAATTCCCACTTGGCAATGTGTGCAATTTTAGCGCAGTGTCCCATCACAACGAAGTTGGCATTGAAAATATCGAATGCGGCGTCAGAAAAGAGCGTCAACACTAAAAACTTCGCCTGTTCTTGGCTTCAAATCTACATCATCAGATCACATGACCAGTGGAGGGGCGCTGGCTCCGAAATAGTGGATAAAGCTCTACTCAAGTTGCTACCTGACCCAAATATGCAAGTGCGCCAGGCTGCAAAGGACGCGTATTGGAAATACTGTGAATACGCCGAGCAGCTGGCAATACACCTTCGCTCGCAGCTTGATACGAACATAAATCGCGCCTTAGAAAGATCTCGCCCAAAAGGCATAGTTACACCACCTCCTCCTGCCTTAGCGGTTCCAAAGACCAGGCCGTCCTTGAAAGAGTCAATTATGGCCAAGAAAAAGGAGCTCATGATCAAGCAGGGCGGGTCGAGACCTCCATCGCGAAATGGACTGTCCCATCTATCCGGACTCGGGAATGAAAAACTCGTGAAGCTGGGTTTGTCAAGCAAGTATCAGAGAACCCCTTCATTTGAAAGTCAAAGTCAAACTCGCCCACACCTTCCCAGCTCATCGATCCCGAAGCATGACTCCAAAGCTTTGTTTGATCTGTTTCTCGATATAGACTCTAAAATGTCATCCAAGTCCGCACACTCTTCGCCTGAGGGAAGTGCCCGCAAATACGCGAGGCCACACATCATGCTCAATAGTGCAGTCGAGCCTCACTATGCGCTGTCTACATTTTCCCATCCGTCCTCAAAAATGAGTCAAGCAAGATCTCCTGCATATATGCAAGGAGATTACAATTCGGAAAGGTCTCCTTCGGAGCTCAAAACAACAATAGCACCAGCGACCAACTACCATCAGAGCTTAACACACTATGACGCAGAAGTCGAGCACAAAACTGCCGATTTTGCTGCGGATGACAATGAACAGAGAATTCGCGAGGCTCCTTCTTGGCCAAGGAATAAGCGAGAGACTTTCGAAGTTGAACTACAGCCACGAGACAAAACTCACGCAAGCGAGGATATTTTACACAAACTCTTAACATCCTCTGATGAGCAAGTGGTGAAGGAGGGTGTGCATTTGCTACGCGAGGCAATTGTCAGTGGTGAGCCCGTCGCCGAGAATTTGGTTCCCACGCTTCGAAAGATCACGGTGACTAACCCGCTTTTACTTCTGCCTTTGTTTGAGATGAGCGAGCCATTATTACGAAAAAGTTTCAAAGTTTTCACGCACGAAGACTTTTTGCGCGTGTGTTGTATCTTAATACCGCCGTCACAAGGGGCTTTTGAAGTTTTGGTATCCCTTTATACAAGCGATGAGCTCTACTCATCTGTGGAAACAATGCTCTCGTATGTTCTCGAGCTCACTGATATTGTGGATGATGGTCTTTTGATAATGCAGCTAATCAAATACAAAGACAGGATATTGACGATGATATTGCGAGTACTCGCCCACTCGACCTCGAAAATTCCAATTACCGATGTGGCTTTCACCAAACTAACGGGGAATTTATTCGACTTAGTTCCTGTTGTCCATCAAACTAAACTTACCGAAGATTACAAAACAGTTCTTTGTAAACTTTACGCAATCAACTCGAAATTGTTCGCTTATCAACTTTCCTCAATTGCGACGCCCAGCAAACAAGAAATTGAACATTTGGTGGGTATTGATGACACATTGGATTTCAAAAACACGGAGTCAACAACGTTCAATCTAACTGATTTCACTCGCATTTCTCCAAGCAAGAATCTTGAGCATTTGTCGCCTTTAAAATTTCCCTCTGAATTCACCATGCTTCTACCAGCGAACAAAGTCAAGTTGGAAGCCAATGCCAAGTTTACAGGATATGATGCCGACTTTCAAGGCTCACCTTCGAGGAATGAAGCCGCCAGTGAAGAGGAGAAAGACGATCGCATCTGCCTAGAACAACCGCCGCAGATGGAATTTGTTCCGGAGGAAGATGTTATCATAGACGACATCATTGAAAAGGAAAGTGGCTTAATGGAGAGTCCATTTATCGATGACGATATGAACGATAGTATCCGACAAGAAGCCAAAGAAGAACCAAGTGCCATGGAAGGCCACCCAATGGACATGAAACTCGAGATCCACGATTTTGATATTTTGCAACAGTCAGACACCAAGAACTTTGCCGAGGACTCGAGACTCGAGTCACGAGGAGAAAACCTGACCGAATTGGCCGAAGATTTTGCTTCGGTTAGACTCACGAGTCAGCCGAACTCTATTGAGACATTCATCGACAGAGTAGATCCGCTTAGCAAGTTATCCAATCGAAACCGGCCTATTTCAATATTTGATGATGCAAAGGCCGGATCACCTCAGAAAGTGAGAGAGTATGACTTTACTGAGCTCAATTGGTTTAACTTCCTCATGGCAAAAATGTCATTGGACTATGGAGTCGATGATCTTGAGAGGTATTCGATGCATAATTTTCGATCGCTCTGTGAGCAATTGTCAAACGGCTCCGTGAGCGAGATCAGTCTAGCTACAATGATGAAATACTTACGCCTGCCAGATCCTGAGTCGCTCGCGTCGTTTTTGAGAAGTGAGGGCTTTGCTCTCGTTGAGGACGCAGCAATGGACTATTTGAGCCATGAACATTCGAATTTGATGGGTGGGCTCATGATCATTAAACAGTTATTGGTGCACAGACACGCAGTCGAGATTACGCGATTATGGCGAATGCTCGTTGACTTGAGCCGAATCAAATGCAAGGACCCACTCCGCACGCTTGATCTTGCCATCGGCGAGACGTTCAGTGAGGCGCTTTGCGGGTTGTATCCTAGCAAGGAGCTCTTGCAAATGGTACTATGCACGTTTCAAAATCAGCAACCGCTCAACGACGGAGCACTGAAGTTTTGCCTTGAGTGCTTATACAAGTTGGTGTGCACGGACACGCTTGTGTTATCGATAGACGAGGGGTTGGTGATTGGCGTCGATCAGGCGATCCGGCCTTTCGCGTCACACAAGAGAGCGGATATACGAAAGATTGCTGTTGAGATTTACGGTCGAATGTACCGGGCGGCAAAGATCAGCGAGATGTCGCGGGATGCGGATATGCTTTCAACGTACGGCAGTTCGAGCCACGAAGCGATGAAACAGGTGCTTCTGTCGTTAACTGTGCCCCAGCAGCGCATCATTGAATACTTCAGCCAAGTGCGCTAATACGAGTGGAGAATAGGATATGATATACGGAAATGAATACACGATGAAATGACTTTGATTGTACACTATGATATATGAAAGATGCAAAGATGCTAGGGTGGCGCGGTGTCACATATGCTTGTGCTGGAGGTCGCCATTATAAGTGGCCATGTGAACCTGGGAGTCTGGCGTGTGCACGCCCATCTCGTCCTCCTTCTTCACCTGAACGCGAAACCGAGCTTCGTAGTCTTGGGCCCTGGCGCGCGGCGGTTTGGTGACTTTGCCCGGGTGTTGAATTTGGCGCCGCTTGCGCATCATCGAGGCGCTGACGTCCTGCTGTCGCTGCGAGGGCATCGTGCGCATGAGATAGTCAAAGTCCTCCGGGTACCCATAAGGCACAGCCGGGTCCATATGTGCCATTTGATGGAGCTGCGTGAGCGGCGTTAATTGCGGATGTAGGTATTCATTCTCGAACGGGATATGTGGGTACTGCGGCATGTCGTGCGGGTAAAGGACCTGCTCATAGTACGGCGCGTACAGCGCCATCACCGCCGACGGCGGGCCGAAGCTCATGGGTTGCATGAACGCCTGCTCGTCATAGAACTTGGCCAGCCGAGGGTGGAAGAGCTGCAGCGCCAGGCCCAAGGTGGGGGCACGTACGGGAACCGTCTGCTCGATGAGGTAGTCGTCGTTGCTGGCGACGTTGATCAGGTTCTGCAACACGGCCGCGTCCAAGTCGAAGTCGGGCTCAAACGCGCTGTCGTACGCACCTGAGTGTGTGTCTAGTGTGATGTAGTCTCGGCCAGCGTAGTCGCGCCCGGCCCAATCTGGCATGTTGCCGCCCGTTTGGGGGTTGAAAGCATGGTCGAGGTAATCTAGTGGGAAATCGTCATCATCGTCGTCATCAAGGCAGGGCTCGGGTGCTCGGAGAGAGGTCTCGTGTGTGACCTCGTCCGCTGCCAATTCGCGCTGAGATTGAATTTTATCGTGGAGTACCAGGGCGGGTTTCTCGGGAACCTGGCTCGTGTAGCTTGTATCGCTGGTGTATCGGAGGGTCTGTTGCGGCAGGCCCGGTCCACTTGTTTCTAGCTTCACCGGTTCGAATTTCAGTTGCGCCAAGTGCTCCGAAAGTTGCTCGTAAAGCGTCTTCGTCTTGTCCTCAATGTAGTTAAACAGGAGTGCGGGCTCGCGCAGTGCCACCGACGTGGCCGTCTGCCCTGCCTTCTCCTTCTTGATATCCCGTTCGAGCGCGTCTGCCATGAGCTTGTCGTGCGGCACATTAAACCAGAAAAACACCTTCTGCTTCTTCTGCGTTCGGAGACACAGGTTCTTATAAAGAAACTCTAAAAACTCCAGCTTTGGGTTTTCCAACACCGAGTCTGTGCCTGCCTTGAGGTTGCGCAAGTCCAGGAAAATGCCCTCCTCAAATTTTTTGCGGTCCGACACCGTGCGCCCGAAATGCTGGAATTTGTACAAGATACAGCGCACGATGTCGGTGCCCGTGATGAAATATAGGTTGTTCCAAAACACGCAGCTGACAAAGCCCTCATCGTTGTTGAGATAGTACCGGCGTATAACCTGGTTTTCCTGCCAGTTTGCCGGCGCCGTGGCTAAGAAGAACTTGAGGTCTTCCACGAGACTAAGCGACTCCTTCACATCTTCGGATACCTCCGTCATGGCTGAAATGAGGGTATTTATTCTATGTGTGCTAGGGCGGCTAATACTGTTATGCAAACCAACGAGAAAGTGCCGGATGTGCTAGAGAGTGAAGCTAGATCGGCCCTGGAAACAATGGTGTTTGAGGTGTGCGTTGCGTTGTGTGGAATATTTAAGAAATCACACTGTGGTCGACAAGTGTGACACACGGCGGTGTCTAAATAATAATGGGCCTGTTTCAGGATGTCCCCATCTGAAACACCGCTGCTACGCCGCGGGTCTAGCCCTCTCACACGCAGCGCGCTTTATTAGTGGACGCAGGGGCAATTGGCAACCCGCAGCGTGTGTGACGCAATTGCCGAAAGCAGTAAATGTGCGCTTTTTCCTGCTGACAAGATCGTGGGCAGATTGCGAAGGGATGCGCTTTTTTGTAGGTTTATCGGCGCCGCTCCCACAAAAGGGCCCATCTTTCAAAATGTGGCACTCTGATGGCGATCCCACTAATTGGTAACACTACAATTACGAGCAATCGTGCATGTATTGGTGATCGCGCGGCTACATTACCCGTATTTGTCGTTTCTTTCCAAACACATCCCAATCGACAGATGCTCGCTTGAGATAACCGCTGGCATTGATATTAGAACGTATGGGGCAGGTGTTATAGCAAACTTCACAACATTTTAATTATTTGCAGCACAAGATTTGGCCCCCGGCATTTTTCTCCGAGGTTTAGGGTTTTGCGCCGAGTGCCGTACGGGTTCGGATATCGGCGCAAATACCACTTCGCGGCCGAACCCGCGGTGCCATTTTGTCGAAAATTAAGGTTGGAAGAATAGTTTAATCTGACCCAGACAGGGTCCACAAAAGACAGGGTCCTCAATATTGCCCGAAACTGCAACATGGGCAGTGCCATGCACAATACGCACTACGGTATTTAAGTATTTTGTTCTCGGACCCCTTCCTACCTTCACAATAATGAGCTATCGGACTAAAGCTTATCCAGTTTTTCCCTTTGTCCTTTTTCACATGCCATTGTTGCTGTAAGTTGTAAATAGCGCATTGTTCTCCACGAATGCTTTTTGCTGACTAAATAATCTTCGCACTTTTTTTATCAGCTTATCCGGAGTGTTTTTGCCAGGTGGCCTTTCAGTTTTTTCTTGTTCATTTATTCTTCACCAGCCTTTTGGTTTTGTGAGGCATTGTTTTGTTTTACTGCCAACTGTCCCAAAGACTCTTATTGATGAAGACGAGTTCACATTGTGTCAGAAGGGTTTCTGGCTTGAGTTACCCGGATATGTGAATTGAGATACATATCTGGGTGAGAAATATTGCTTGACGTCCAAACACACTTAGACGGGCCAACTGTGCCGAATTCGGACCCCGTGCCATATGCGTGAACGGCTCTTGATACACAATGCGGTCCATAAAAGGTACGCTTTCGCCACGAAGATTTCCGTGCAGATTTTAGCTGGGCGAGCAAATTAAAACAATGGACATGGCGGAGCGACCCCTTGGCGTAAACGCGGGACCAGCCAATAAACTAAACGCACATAATTTCTTTCACTAAGCCTTGAAAATATCTAAGGCGTGCCCTCAAAATAGAAAAAAAAGCAATTTATTTTGCGGCCTTGGCCGAGATCAATGGTTGTGAGCTGTAAAATTCAACACTAGGCAACACTAGGTGTTCCTTCGGCCAAATGAGAAGTGAGATTCCATCTCTGCAATGTACGACGTGCGCTGTTACCGAATAAATAGATTTCGCCCACAACGCCATCTCATGATCCGTAATTTGCAGATACGGCTGACAACATCAATACAAGGAAACCGCAGGCGATTCGAGAGATAGAGCCATGAGAACACGCAGCAAGTCACGTCACGTGGCACGCGAGGCAGCATGAACTATCGTGCTGGCGCCAGCGGCAGCCCATGCGTAGTAAAAGAAAACCCCTCTTTTGGCTCGCGCACCGGGCACAAAAGTACAAAAGTAAAAAAGAATGTTATTTGAGCGGTGCTGAGCTCTGTTGTGCGCAATTTGGCGGACCACAAATCTCCTCATGCACTTGTTAGTAGCCGCGTGCATGGCAGCGTCGCTTATGCACACCATGATTTTCAGCCGGGAAGTTCGTGGCAGCAGCGGCTCGAAGTTTGCAGCGAATGTAGAATTTCTCCCAAGAAAAAAGGGCTCGTTTAATTGTCAGCCATTGTATTGCGTGCCGCTTTAGGCCGCGCGGACGCGCAAAAGACGATACATGAACGATTTCGGCAAATATGGCCGCACAGAGATCTTCTGTTTTGTGCCTTCCCCATAATCGTTCCTGCCGATTCGAGCGTTGGTGCCGTTGCAGTATGCTGTGCAAAAGTCCGCGAAGAAGCACCCCCCGTTTTTCGAGCATAATATTCTGGCGTCGTGTATCTGTGCCGGTTTTGCGCTCGTCTGTTCTTTCCCCCATCTGACATTTGCTATCTTTCCTGCTTCCCGCGTCGAAATCTCGCCGCTTGACAGCTCCACGTTTGAAGTATGCCTCACTCATGAGTGAAGACTAGCCCGCCGCCATTTGAATCTGCTGTTACGCTTAGGATATGCTTACACCGCAACACAACCACTTTCTGCTTTGACTAGATCCCCCTGCCCCAGCCTGTCTTGGCCATTGTTTCGTCCAACGTTCTGCTCAACATTCGAGCAACCGCTCTTGTAATTTCCCTCAAGATGTACGATTCCTCGTGGGAAAAAGCTAGCCGGTCGTCCCATCCCAATTTGTGGAGCCCGCCGTTGGTCACACCCATAAGCCGCGGAGCCATGTCCGAGCCCGAGTCAGCACTGCAGCCACTTTTTCCTCCTCCAGGCCAGGCTGCGGACCCACGCCAACAAAGACTCCCTTCAGTTGACGAGATCTTGTTCAAGATCCACCACCAAGAAACGTTTCGGATGCCAGCCCCGCATGAAACCCATCTTGTGCCGGCACAATTCCCGCCGCAAATGCCACAGATGTTCCACACCCACGAACAGCCGCATATGGAGCCCTGGCAACACGCCATGGCCCATGCCAACGAGTATCATTTGGACCCACGCATGGGATACGATCCTCGTGGCCCACCGGCGCATGACCTGCCTCACTTTTTACCGCCACCACCCATGCGGCTGCCGCCGCCACCAAAGCCGCCAGGCACGTCAAAGAAACGAGGCCGCAAAAAGAAGCAAGACACAATCTGCTCGCATTGCCAACTGACACAAACACCGGAGTGGCGCCGTGGGCCCGACGGCCTGCGCACGCTTTGCAACGCGTGTGGTCTATTTTATCTGAAGCTCACCAAGAAGTTTGGTTTTGACGATGCTAACATGATATTTGCGCACAAGAAGCGCCATGGCGAGGTCCAGGACCGCATCGTGCCCACCACCCAGCAGAAGAACCGCTACTTGGACGAGGCCCGCCGCCAGTAGCCACTGATTATTGCACTGATAGAATATACGCCGGATACTGAGACTTTTGTAGTATTTGCGCTTTGCAAATTTGCGCTTTTCGTCCTTTCATACGCTGCTTAGAAAACGTCCTTCTAGAGCTCACCACTTTAGTTTGGCCGCCAGTCTCTATAGCCACGTTTGCTCATAGCAGCAGTCTGAGTACTAATTTGAGCATTCGCGTATTTGGTTGTGGCGACTTGCGCGGCTAAAAGTGATAAATGCGCCGTTTCAATTTCAAAACTGTCCGCCGTCGGCCGATGCTTGTAGTTCAGAACTAGCTGGGCCAAATGCACAATATACCGTTCTGTCTCGGGATCTGTAGGATCAGTTGCCAAAATAAACCTAATGTGTTCTTCCATCTGTCGAAACGAGGGGCCCAAGCTCGTCTCGGTTTCTTGTATAAGATCACACTCTTTTTGAGAGTAGTTGGCGTGGTTTCGCATGGTAGAGACGGCAGTCGCTTCAGACTGACCTGGGATCAAAGAAAAAGCCAATTCTTCTTCTGTTTCCAATAAAAGACACGCAAAGCTCTTCTCCAGCGGCGTCAAATATATGAGCGGCTGTGACGGCATCAATTCGGCCAATTGAGCCTTGAGCATCGCTGGTGGTTTGCTGTTTTCGTCGCATGAAAACGCCCCAACAAGTGTAGTTTTGGGAGAAACAATTTGCAATAGCGAGATCTTCTTTGAAAGTAGTGTGGTGTCGATTCCGTCTTCATCATGTTTGATATCGAACGCATCCGTAACGAGTAACGATTGTGGGCTTTGAATCCCGACCAAGGCACCGTAACGAAAAGGCGAATTCCGAGAAATGTGGTCTGAAATCGCTAGAAGTGGCAACGCCCGAACTTTTACATCCATTTGATAGGTGTGGGGAGATTGCAATGTGGGTCCGTGAGAGACAAGTTTCATAACGAACAATGGCGGGGAGTTTCAGAATCACGTGACACAATTTCAGTGGCAGATTAGGATTAGGACAATGGGGCACAACGATGTCAAGAATTCTATTCGTTTCTTTATGAGAAATGAAATATAGATCATGACACACTTGGAGTTTCGAGAATGCAGATATGTGTGTTTTCAGAAGATATTCAGCTTATCATCCGATGCTAAACGCCGGTGTTTCATATAAATGTGACTGCTGCATGTCCTGTTTCATGATGAGACACACTTTAGAATATTGCCGCATCTGGCGCGAGATATAACCGAAGAAGTATCGTATTCACTCTTTCTAATCCATTAGGATCTACCACGCTTTCAAGTGGGGTTCATTAAAGCCACCCACACACTCCAACAATCGCACAATCTATACATAATCTGCGTTTGAGCGAGCTTTTTCGCACTTGACATTTTTTTTCTTTCGAAGATTTATCAACGATTTATCACATTATAGGACATTCTCATCAGTGTGTGACGACAGGCACACCCCAACAATCGCAGAAACTATACACTATATAGGGAACCCCATAATAGATCGCAAATTCACCCCAGGCATCGTTTGGCGATACGAGGTCTCTCATCGGAAATGAATCCGCTTTGAGACGTCTACCCAGAACACTCAACCAAACAGACTCACCAGACTGTCGTCCACCTTGTAGCCGGTTCTCCAAAGAGCGCGAGACAATAGTCACTTTAGGAGGGAGCAAAAAACCATATCTGCACCTCCCTGTGCCGTCCTGAATACGCCTTACGTATCACTTTCTCAAACCAATTGATGTTGCGCAAGTTTGTAGATGATATATCACTAAGCAAGCATTTCTCTCAAGCTCATTGGCCCCAAGAGGCTGGAGGACATTGTGGTCAGAAATGACATATAGCCGTAAGCGAACGCAATTTGCATCCAGGAGTGTCAGGAAGTCTCTAAACTGAAATCTTCTGTTTTAAACCCGCTTGGTGGGCTTACAGAATTGACTATTCTCCTTAGCATCTTATTTATCTCTTTCTTGTCTCAGTGTCACGGCAATAATATATTTTTTTGAAATCCAAACTTTTTTGTTTATCACAAAATAATACACTACCGGTTGCGACCACATCGCGAAGAAAACACTGTTTCCCGTCCGATCAACGTTAGTTAACCTTCGCAGAGCTGTACTGAGTAGTGTAGTGGGAGACCATATGCGAAATTACAGTGTTGCAATCTTTTTTGGCTTTTGATTTGCATTGATCTCTTGGTTAGATACCTAGACGTGAAGAAAAAAAATTGCTTTTTTTTTTTTTTTCGTTAGTCATGTATTGGTACTATATATAAGAGACGATGACCACATAAAGCCATGTATATACAGTCTCAAGCATTAGCACTGGTTAACCAAAACACAGGCGACGCCTTCTTAAGACTATCTGCATCTGCTAGGTGGACATGAATGCAAGAATGATTGTTATCATTACTCAGTCTTCTAACCAGACGTATGCAGGTTTTTTGTCTATAGATCTATAGATTTTTGACCGTTTAACCGCGGTTTCCTGTTAATACGATTTGTTTCTTTAAAAAAAAAAAGATAAGTCTGATTAGTTGAGTTCATTCTGGGTAGAGGTCTCAAAGCGGATTAATTTCCGATGAGAGATCTTGTGTCGCCAAACGATGCTTGGGGTGAAGTTGCGATCTATTATAGGTTTTTACTGTATGTTGTATAGTTTTTGCGCTTGTTCGGGTGTGCCTGCCATACGCTAACGAGAGCGTCCTATAAAGGGATATATCTTTAAAAAATATATATATATATAAAAGGATAGGCAAAATGGCGCTAAGGTGGTTTTTTTTTTGCTTGATACATCTTATTTAGTAATGGGAACCAGAATTGCTTACCCATCTAGTTTTTTGATTCTAACCCTGGAACAGAGATGCTCAAAAGGCCTACGCTACGAATGCGTCGCGTAGCGTAGAATTTAGGAAGCTGTGTCTCAAAATTTGGGTATGTATCATGAATGATGTCGTATAGTCGATAGTATTACTGGGAATAGAGACATCAAGCAAGTAGCGCTAATTACAAACGTAAGAAACTGGTATAATTAGATGAAGTCAGACGTACAAACATCTGCTCGAAAAAAAGAGTAAGCGAATTCATGGCACTGGTGACCGTGGTCCATTGCGGGAAAATGTTCATACTATCCTCCAGCTCTGCTTCATTATCTGTCGCAAGATCGTGGTCAGTAAGTAGCTCAAATCTTTCTTCGTCTCCTTCAAAAGCTCTAGTTCGGGTCTGGTGTCAAGACAATCGGAGGTGCATTGCTTGGCAATACTCGTAGTCCTTGCCTAAATGGAACACCTAACATGGCGCGTGTCAGGGTCCCTATATAGTGCTTCGCACTATAATCGGTCTTCTCTGGTTCCGCCTTGCTCAACTCGATACCACGCGTGTAGTCGCACGCTGGTGAGTTACGTATCGAGGTTTTTTGTTTTCTGTGTTGCTGGCTTAACCAGTAAAGTCTCTTAAATACACTCCTCTTCTTTGCCAAGCCTCGTCAAGCTCTGTCGAGCCTTGTCAAGCTAAAATTATGAATAGTCGCCCTTTCCCCTGCAGTGAAAGGGCTCTTCAGTCAGCTATAATACACATAACAATTATGCATTCCCGGTGAACACTAATACATCGAACCTGACCGCGCGTCTGATTATCTAACGCACGCCATTCACGGTTCACGCGTTGCCAAGGCTAGCCACTGGAAACCCCTTAAAACCGGTTATCTATCCATATAGAGATTATATTGCATACAAGCTCTACGCTCTCTACTCCGTAGCGTAGCGTATTAAATTCTCTACGCGGCTACGCACTCTTGCCCATCTCTGGGGTACGGAGGTAGCACTCAGCCGGTTTGAACAATAATTACAACATAATGAGAAACCTACGCATCATATCTACAACGTATTTTCCCCGTTGATACTAAAGGGACTGTGGATCTGGATCGTCAGAATGTATCTGGATGTTGGCTCAGGATCTTCTCGGGAAGTATAGCAATTACCTTTTGGTACTTCGGTCTCAAGCCGGTATGGGAGATCGGGATTGGCGTCCGACTCAGTGCTAAGCTTGTTTGCTAGTTTTAGTAAGAGTAACGTGTATTAGCTCTGGTAGAGTGAGCCCTATGAATGTGGCTCTAGATTAGCTTGTCCGATTCTAAATACTTTCACCTCTCTCAGCGCGATCCTGCATAAGGTCATAAACCTTTATGCAGAACTGGTGCGCATATTCCTCGCAGATTAGTCATAGTATGAGTTAGGCCAATCTGGGAACATTTATGACAATATCTACTCCGGTATGGTGTAATGGTTAGCACACGACGCTCTCACCGTCGAGATCGGGGTTCAATTCCCCGTACCGGAAAGCGCTTTAATATTTTTTTGTTTTTAATTTAAGTCCGAAGAATACAAAGCAAACTCTTTTTTCTCTATAAAGCCGACTACCCTTTTTTTTATCGAAGGAATCTGAACAATTGATATGAACTCGATGTTGGCACTACCGAGAATTCTTTATAAATCTCAAAAAAGAAAAAAGAAATAGTGCATTGACACAGTTCGCCAGGTCTATTGAACTGGATGTCTGGAGGGAATTAAAGACACGGTCCCATAGGAGATTCTAAGTACACAATTGAAAACAGAAAAAAGTACTGAAGTGAGGTAGGGCATGGATTTGTTGAAAGTCCCTAGACTTTAGCCAGAATATGGGGGAAGACCCAATGCTTGGAAAATTAGGGGGGCTTCATTGCTCGGTGTGCTAATAACACCCATGAAGGTTTTTTTTTGGCTAACTGGGTATGTAAGCTTTTGACCCCAACGACGTATTTCATATTCGTGAGGCTCTATTTGGAATGAGTGCAAAGTCAATGCAATCCCATTTCATCAAAATCCACTTTTATCTACTCAACAACGCTTTTAGTAGATGACGCTGGAACCAGATGGTCAATTGGTTCTCTTAGCGGATGTTTTTTGGCTTGATACACCTGATTAAGGACTGGGGGCCAGAACTGCTTACCTATCTCTCCACAAAACTATACCTGACAATATATAAAACATTGGCCAGTTTCGCTGCCTTGCCTTGCCTTGCGTTGATATCTTGGCTTGGCTGCGTATGAGAAATCACTAGGTTGTCATCGCCCTAATGGCTGTACTTCCCCCACCTGCCGCTTCGACTCTCGTGACAGGAGGGTCAGTAATGTGAGCCCATCCGGTGACTCGCGCCGTCTTCGAGTGTATACCTTCTTGACGGTCTTCACAAACCAATTCAATTTTCTTAAGTTTTCCGATGTTGCGTTGACCGGCGCCAACATGGAGTTAAGGTGCATTAGACCTTCAGGCCCTATATGTTGCCACTAACTGCTGGTGGTCTCGCACTTGTTATAAATGTGCACTATTATGCTGTCTTTGGTGGTCTGCCTTAGACATAGATGACATCGTGTCACTGACGTGCCGCCAACCACATCAAATAGTGTTACGTAGGATCCATAAGTAAACAAGTGAAGGGCCGTGAGGTCGTGTCTGAGTAACCACTTTACTTTGTACAAGGCTTTTCAGAATCTTACCTATCTTTTGACCGATTGAACGTCCGGACAAATCTCCTCAAAGCGTCTTGGGATAAGCGGTAGCAACTCTTCCGCTTCAAGTCTCTGATAAAATTAATGTAGAAACAGCCCGCAAGCCATAGTTTAGTAGGGTAATGTTGATATAGAATATGATCATACAGAATAATTGCACACTTTTCGATAGACGTTTCGTTTTTTGTTATGAAAAAGAAAATTCGATTTTACACCCAGAAAAAAGTAATCGCGGGGATGTTTAGAGAGTGTCAAGGAAACATAAAACATGATTCATAGGTATTCTTTGACCCATTCATTCGGTCAAAACTGAAAACACAAAAAAATCTTTTTTACAAGAACATAACAAAAAAGGTAAACTTGGACTCTATCCGCATCCATAGATTCTAGGGCGATGACAACCTAATTATTTCGCATACGCAGCCAAGCCAAGATATCAACGCAAGGCAAGGCAGCGAAGCTGACTACGGTTTTATATATATTCAGGTATAGTTTTGTGGAGAGCTAGGTAAGTAATTCTGGCTCCCAGTCCTTAATCAGATGTATCAGCAAAAAAAAAAAAATTGATACATAAAAGCAACCATCATGTTTCTTCTGGTGTGTTAAAAGCCACAGTGCGAAAAGCCCTGAGACCAGTGTTGCGCGCTATCGTAATTTATCGTTTTTCGTAATACGATTTCATGACGATTTCATGACGATTTCATGACGATTTCATGACGAATTACGATAACGATGACGATAATTCTAGGTCATCGTTTCGTAATTCGTAAAATCGTCTTTTTTCTATCGTAATTCGCAACACTGCCTGAGACCCATCACATCTTCATGTCTACTAGTAACAAGGTGCATGTAATAAGTGCTAGATCAAAGCTGGTTCAAACCCCATTCCAACAAGACCCGTTAGTGAAAAGTTACCCATATATCCACAACCATGATCTATTGCCAAAAAAAGAAAAAAAAAGGAACATAAACCCACTTTATTGGGCCCGAGCTCGAAGAAAAATTTTGTTTATTATTTATTTGCAATTTGCCGCGCCGCGCCGCAGTCCTGCACCATGCACGCGGCCAAGAAGGGCAAAAAAACCCATCTCTCCCCATCTCATCATCTCAGACGGCTTTAATCTGAAATCTTCATTTACACCAAAACATGATAATGTCGCTTCATGACCCGCTCAGCAGAAAACGCAATCTTGGCCAGGAGCCCCATACAGACGCCAAGCGTGCTCGAACCGAGAATGAACAGGAGAAAATCTCCGAGCAGGTGTACACTCTTTTTGTCAAATCGGCAATGGAAGCGCTAGAAAAGGTATGTGAGCTTTTTTTCCAAGGGGCCACCAAAGGACCGCCAAAGGGCCACCAAAGGCCCTACCCAAGATGAAATTTTAATGTTTTAATGTTTTTCTTCTTTTTTTTATGGTTACCAACCAAATACTAACCCTTTTAGAACGATACGCTTAAAGTAAATTCGCTCACAGCAAAAATCTCGTTGCCCGTGAAACACCCCGAGGCGATCTCGCTCGCGCAGTTTACTATAGTGCTCCGAAGCCTCATAGTGAACGTGCTGAAACTCGATAACAACGCTGCCGGAGCACTAGTGTCGGCCATTGTACGGTACCCGTGGCTCGAAATTCCTCTGGCAGTGAAAAAAAGCGATGTTTTTGCGCCATTTTTGGACGCTTATGCACAATTTCTTAACGTGCTTGTTTCTTCGTACCCAAAATACCTCCATGATAGCATCAAGAAGCTCGTCAGAGACTTTCCCGACGTCCACGACGACGTGTATCCGCACCACAAGATCCTCAAGCGGTTTGTCACGTATATCCCGACCTGTATTAACACGATTCCAGGCACGCTCATGCGGGAGTTCCCGCACCACTTGTCACTGACAACAGCAGACATATATCACTACGTACGCCACTGTATGGCGCTCATGCAGTACTGCCCGGACTTGCAGTTCCCCATCTGGCAAATGGTGATGGAGTGTTTGATCAAATTGGATGTGGAGTTGCAGAATGAGTTGGATGATTTGGATGACGATCTTATAGAGGAGCTCATCAATGAGGAGGACGAGGAAATCGAGGAAGAACTGCCCGAAGACCAAGTCGAGACGGGCGCAGAAGTCTACCAAGTGACCTCTACACGCAGCATTCGCAAATTGGTGTTGAAGCTCGACCTGTCGCTCGAGTTGCTCTTGAAACTGACGGAAAACGCATTTTCTCAAGAACAGCTTGATTCGGGCGCCGGTGTCACCCTCTATAACACACTCACCTCGTTGTTCCGCACGCACGTGTTGCCCACGCACTTCACGAAATCCGTACAGTTTCTTATGTTTCATATATCGCAGTACCAGCCGGAATTGGCCGACTCGTTTTTGGTGTTGCTCATCGACGTGGCGTTCAGCCCCTCGGAAATCACCGAGAAGCGGCTTAAGGCATTGCAATACTTGGCCTCGTACATCCTGCGCGCCAAGAACTTGACAAAACACCAGGTGGTGTTTGTGGTGTCATATCTAATCGGGTGGATCAACAAGTACATCTCCGAGCGGGAGCACGAGGTCGACACCGATGGCCGGTCGGCGCTGGGCGGCATGGAGCGGTTCAAGCTCTTTTACGCCACATTCCAGGCCCTTCTTTACATCTTTTGTTTCCGCCACAAACAATTGTCACGTGCCCAAGACGAAGACGAAGACGAAGGCGACGCCGGAGAATGGGAGTCCGATATCGACAAGTTTTTCCAACGCGTGATCATTGCACGGTTCAACCCGCTCAAATACTGCGACGAAACCGTGGTGTACATATTTGCGAAAATCGCCACCAAGTTGAACGTGTGCTATTGCTACTCCATCATAGAACACAACAAGCGTGAGCGCATGACCAACAGCAATGTCAACCTCCCCTCTGCCGTTGGAAACTTCCGCCACAAACAAGAATTCTTGGATCTCGAGGCATATTTCCCCTACGACCCCATGGTACTTCCGAACTGCAAGAAATTGATCAGCGTGAATTACGTGGAGTGGAAAGACGTGAACCCCACCGAAGAAGACGACGAAGATGACGAATCTGGATGCCACGACAGTGACACTGACGATAGTGATGACGATATAGTGGACGACGCCGCGCGTGCTGAAGACAGCGATGAGGAAATCACCAGTGATGAAGAGGACGATTGAGGCCTGCGAGAAATTTGAACTTTTTTTTTTCTTTTCCTTGCACGGTTGCCATTTGGCCTTTAGATGTCTGGTGACGTTCGGTCTGTATAAAGCACTGAATAAAGTTTTTTGCAAAAGTTTTATTTGGCTCGTTCCCTGTAGACTTGTCCTGCCGACTTTTGCATGTTCGACACTAATGATCGGATCGCCCGGTTTGGGTTTGATCGGTCGCTTTTCCGTCTATGATCGGATCCCTGGAGGTTGATCGATCGCCAAGCCGCACACATTTTATGATGACATGGGTTATGGGACACAGGCTGGACCTGATGTCGCCTGGATAAGAAACGAAAGGAATACAACAAAAAAATAAAAAACCAAACGAACGAAACAAAACAAAACAAAACAAATGTTAACAATAACAAACACAAACAAAATCAAAGGGACTGACAGAAGTCTCTGCGAGCTCAGGAAAAAATGGCTTCACGCCCGTTTCTCAATTTCTCTCCGATGCTTATACTCTCTCTACCTCTCGCCTCCTTTCGCTCTTTGTTGCTATACTTGTACATTTTTCTTGAGTTCATTTTTTTTGTTTCAAGTTAGGCTTCGCATACCCAAGTTCCTACGTGATATACGGGTCGGACGTATACTAGCTGCTTGCTTATTCCTCTTCTCTCTCTCTCTTTTTTTTTTTTCTTTTTTTTTTCTTCTAAAGATTTTATTCCATGCTTAAAACTTGAAGATGGGTTTCCAACTGCACCAGCTCAAAATTTTTGGAAGCCAATGCCACACGCAAAACCAATGTTCATTATACCCACCAGGATCTTGAAAATCTGAAGCGATCTTTTACACCAATTTAAAAGCCACATTAATTCCATGGAATTAATCAGATATTTCTCATCGGGTGAAACTGTGATCCAAGTAAACTGCAACGTGCCTTTTTTGCTTCTTTCTCGTTTTGACCAATGCATTCGAAATGAGTGTTGGGCCAATCATGATTCTCTAAACTTACATGGATCGACAAGTTGGTCAAAGTGGGGAAAACAAGAAGATTTACAGGAATTATCGTGACCGAGTAGATTCTTAAAATGTTCCCTCAACCATGCTTGATTCGAGGATGGGTGGTCTAAGTATCATCACTCTCGTTTATCATCTGGAGTTTGAACGAGAGGCACTTGGCTAGTTTGGCCCGAAATTTCTTGCATGGTTTTTTGTTTTTTTAAAGAAACAAATTGTATTAACAGGAAACCGCGGTTAAGTGGTCAAAAAGCTATATATCTATAGACAAAAAACCTGCATACGTCTAGTTAGAAAACTGAGTAATGAAGCCCCCCACCCCCGACTTTTCTATCTAATTTTGTGTAAGCTGTAGTATGTTAAAGTAAGCAGTAAAAGAAACGGCTGCGACCATATCGCGAAGAAAACACTGTTTCCCGTCCGATCAACGTTAGTTAACCTTCGCAGAGCTGTACTGAGTAGTGTAGTGGGAGACCATATGCGAAATTACAGTGTTGCAGTCTTTTTTTTCTTCAAGGTATTTATCGCACCTCGTTCACGAATCTCCCTTTTGGATAGGCAGCCGACTTACCACATTCGGATAGTTGCCGAAGACTTATTATTTCCTATTCGAGCGATATTTGGCGGCTTTTATCTTTCATATACAAAGACGTTCAAGGACATGTAATATTGGAGATTTAGACAAGACAGATGCTATAATGGGCATTCAGAAATAGAGCGAGGCACGTTTCATTAGAAAAATTCCCGCTTTTGTGTCATAACTGTCTTCTAACCAGACGTATGCAGGTTTTTTGTCTATAGATATATAGATTTTTGGCCGTTTAACCGCGGTTTCCTGTTAATACGATTTGTTTCTTTATAAAAAATAAATCGAGGTTTTAATATTCTGATCAAAAAAGACGTCATTCTTGAAAATTGTTTGGATCATGCTCGGCAATTCACAATTTTCGAGGGTTATTTCATGTATTAAAGTAAGACAATTAACTTTTGTCAGGTTCTCAGCGTCTGACTAACTAATGTTTATTGTGTAGATCATCTAGTAAAACCAGTCTGGCTCTCTAATCCACTTGGTGGGAGAGCCAACATTTATATAGTCAAGGCAGACTCCATTTTTGTCTGCCTTTCCATTGTTCCTATGTGGCCAGCCACGCTGGCCTTAACAATAGAAGGTGCATTGCTTGGCAAGCACACAGTACTTGCCTAAATGGAACACCTTACAACTTTTTATTTTTCGTTTTCTTTCTTGAATACACAGAACGTATTGATTTCATCTCTGAAATGGAATTTATGAGATATTAGGCTCCCTAATCGAACGTTTTGTGGAGAGCTAGGTAAGTAATTCTGGCTCCCATGTCAGGGTCCCTATATAGTGCTTCGCACTATAATCCGTCTTCTCTGGTTCCGCCTTGCTCAACTCGATACCACGCGTGCAGTCGCACGCTGGTGTTTCACTTTTTTTTTTTTTTTTTTCGTTAGTCATGTATTGGTACTATAT